>JAQFVV010000142.1:1724123-1859123 GCA_028023455.1 Epiperipatus broadwayi | reverse complement strand
AAAGTAATAATTATTTTATAAATAAGTAAAACTGTCGAAGAACTTTCAGTTAATTTTTTAACCTCCAACAGAAAATCATTTTCATCATTTAAATTCTAAAATTCATGAATTTTGATGTTATGACATTGTCTATTAATTAAAAAATATCCTATTTCTATTTTCATCTGGAAAATACTAAGTTTCTTTATGAGGGAAGAAACCATAATTTTAAAAAAATTAAGGCAGCACAAATAAAACTAGATCTTTAATTAATAGTCAATGTGGTAACATTAAAATACATGAATTTTAAGAACATAACATTCTGCTAAACTTAAATTTTAATGATTTTTAGTGGAATAAAGTTAAGTAATTAATTGAAACTACACCTGCAGTTTAGTATGGTTATTTATAAAATATATTATCACCATTATAATTCATTATCTTTATTACAATAATTATTCTGTAACAAACATTTTATTTTATTTGCACCTACACACACACACACTTATATATATATATATATATATTAAAATTCATGTAAAAAAATTTAAGAATACAAACCGTAATCAGTAATGAAATTCACAATCCCGCAACTGAATGGCAATCGTCTTCAAGTTATGAATTGAGGACGATTGGCATTTAATTGAGGATGATTGAGAACCATAGAGCACTACTGAATGCAGTTTGTATTCATACTATTTTCTTAATACAAATTATAGTAATAATAACAAGTCAGATGTCACATGACTTATATATAGCTTGCACTTACAAATATGTAAAATTAAGAGCGTGCTAATAGCTCTAAACAAGCTTTTTTTTTTATTTATGATAAATGCTACTACAAGAGAAGGCATTCAAATCATTTTTATCTTGGATTGTCCCCATCCCCAGACCGGTTTCGACCTATGGGTCTCTTCAGTGAGGAGTTGGGACATTAGATTTAAAAAACCAATTCAAGCAAAGCATTTATCTAAAAGTGAAGAAGATCTGAAACTTTTAGACATCTACATGTCTTTAAAGTCAGCTCTCCAACTAAAAAAATCATATGGGCCTGAAGATTTTTGATACATTACACACATTATATACATATTTAATGAAAAATGTTAAACATTTTTTTTAGTAAAAAGTCATATTAATTAAAATATATTTATAGAGAGTACATGAATATAAAAAATGAATATACTATACAGAAAATATAAGAATATAACTAATATCTTAAGTAAAAAATTTAAATACCAATAAAAATAAGTAAAATAAAGTATAAAAATATCATTAATATTATACAAAAGTATTATATTTCTCAAAGAACTGAGTGAAATGAAATGTAGGTTTTGCAATTGACCAGAATGTATTATAAAAAAAAAGAGTTTAAAAAATGACTCATCCACCCACCACGCATTTATACATAATAAAAATATATTGAAAAATGCAACAGAAACGTCTAAATAGAATAAGAAAAGAGATATGAGAAAGGAGGGAGATATAATCAGAAAATCAAATCTAAGTTGATTAAAATATTAAATAAAAGCAACTTCTTAAAAGATATGCCAAAAACAAGAACTACAACGACAACAACGTAGAATCATAGGTGTATCTTCAATTACGTATAAATATATCAAATTTATTCAATCTTATATATAGTATAAAGTTATGATTAATTTATTTTTAAATATAATTATAGATTTGTTGCCTCAGAAACGGTACTTTTAATAATAAAGCGGAATATTGATAATGATATTTAAAAGTAAATATCACGAAAATATATTTCTTTTTTCCAATAAGCAATGTGTGACGTTTGCCACATTCTGGAGTTAACGAATAAATTATTGTAAAAACGAAATTACATAAATTATGAGTCATTATGCATTTGAATATGCTTAAATTACTTATTAATTTAATCAACAAGATATTAAATTAACTAAAAATTTAATTTTCATATTTTAAAATATATATGCATATAAAATACCAATAATATCATTTAATCATTATTAAAAAAACATGCTTATTAAAAAAAAAAGAGTGTAATATATACATAACTGCACACACGCCTATATTAAAATGTGTTTATTTTATTTTATTAGAAAAAAACAAATCACATATTTTATTAATTTCATTAATTGAACCGGAACATTTATATTTGAAGTGCAATTTAATCAAGTTAGCTCATTTGCCAAAAAAAAAATTGTAAAAAACTTTAAGCCTGATATTTTTATAAATATAATTGGATATAAGCTTAAATTATTTATCAACTATTCAATTTAAATACGAGCATATTGTCTATACTGAACTTAATGTAATTAGAAGGGATTAGAACTCAGATTTTCAAGCTCTTTACAACTATTCACGCCATCTTATAAAATTGATACACATAACTACATATATGTGAAAAAGAATAGACGATACACTTGTATTTAAATATTACATATGTAGACTGTTTTCTACCCATCTCTCTTCTATATATTTAAATGAACATATTAAGGTCCTATATATGAGGGATCAGAGTGACTAAAAGTCAACATGGCTATGCAATTAGATATTCATATATTTTATATTAAATCATTATTGATTAAAATGAATGTTATATTAAATCAGTATACCATAAAGATTGTAATGTTATTCAATTATAGAGCTAGTAATAATAATATATTTTATTCTCTTACAAATTAAAAGGATTTGCTTTAATTATATTTAAAATTTGTTAGTGTGGATTGTACATTTAATATAAATATTAAATTTTAATATTAATATTTGATTATAATAAATACAGATAATCTTTCACATGCTTTGATAGTTATAGTCTAAAGTTTTAACAATTTAGCTTTATTAACCTGATGAGTAATTGGATATAATTTGTCCATAGCATTTGAATAAATATCAAATGGGAATGTATCATTTATTTTATATATTGTTGTATTTGGATATTGGAAATCTTAATAGGATGAATTTATTTTATAATATATAAGTTAGTGAAATTGAAAAGATAATTGATTTTGTATTATAATTAAGCATTTAGTCTTATTATAATTGATTTACTTAATAAAAGTATGTTGATATTAGTGGAATAGTGTATCTGAGTTAGTTATTAAGCTTTATATTTTGTTAGATGTTATTGATATTGTCAACTTGTAGGGCATACTAAAATTATTATTTCATCCATCCATGAATTATTTCATTTAAATAGAAATAGAAATAATGTTTGACTTTTGGTACAAGTTTGTATTATTATAAGCATTGTGTTGATTCATGAGGAATATAAACGTTTATCTGTGTAATTTATTGTCATTATTTTCATTCTGTTATAAGGGATTTACATAATTGGAACATATTCATAAGATAGCGGTATTTAGTTTTATTGCTTTATTTTTGATCCATTGCAAATAATGCTTATATTTTAGGATAGCTTGAAATAATGTTTTGTCTGTTATCCATTCTAAATGCTATTGGAATCTTTGAGATTAGAATAAAGATTATTATCATTGTTTTATTGATTTAAGCATTAGATTGTTATTGATTGATTGATTGATTGATATTCACTTTAGTTTGGTTTATTATTTCATTCTGTTACAAATAATGCTACAATCATGGGCATTAATAAATTAGGATTGTTCTTACTTGCTTCACATTTTTATTCTGTACAAATAATTAGGCTATGACTCAATACAGTCTATGACCCATAATTTTATTGTTATTAATGATGTTCAACTTCAGAGTATATTTTTATTGTGTTAAAAATGACATTGTGATTTGTGAGCATTATCAAACCAGAACCATTTTTTATGGCCCACATATTTATTCTGTTATAATGTATATAACTGAATATCATAAAAATATGTAAATATATATTTATATATTTTATTATATCTTCGATAGAAATTTTCATAATCTTTTTGTTGAACATATGTTTCTGTCAATAACTTAAATCACCAGTGGCTTTGGAAATTAGTTGAGATTCCATCAAACATAGCAATAACTGAAATACAGGCTTATTATATACCTGTATCAACATATGTAATATATAGAATATATGAGCACAGATTTTCACTTGATCCACATCTCTCCACTCTATCTCATATCACTGATACACTTGGACATATATATGTTGAAAAGATAAATAATCACCAATATGCATATTTTGTGCTAAACCAGCACTCATCAGTTGGTCCAGATTATCATCTCCACTCATATGCAATAAATACTCAGATATATATTAAGATAGCCAATCTTCATACTTTAATGGACATGCTTCATTCCACTCCACCATCCAACTCTTCAACCATTCATCCAATTAAACATCTGATGATGGAACACTCAAAGGCCACACTGAGGCTGACATTCTCATCAGACCCCTGTTGGCCATAAATCACTCTGACTCCTTATGTACAGGGCATAATCCATTTAAATACATATGCGAGAGCAATGTAAATTCTGTATAATTTATATTGCAATAATATTTAATTTAATATCAAAATTTAAATGTAAATTTAATGATGATTTAACTAAACCTTTTTTGTATTGGCTTAATGTTATATAAAACAGAACTTTAAAAAAAAAAATGTTTTTATTTTTTTATATTTTAATCATTTTTAATTACATTACTTTCTAACAAACTTTTAAGTATATAATTAATTAATTACTATACAATAATGTTACTCTATTGAAATTTAAACATTTTTAAATGTGCTAAAAAATGAATCATTGGTAAGAGACTGATTTTTTTTCATCAAATGTTGCCATAAATAGATCATAATTTTTTTATAGAATGCATAAATAAAAATAAACTTAATATTACATATACATATATTTTTTTCATCAAATAGTAACTGATATATTTCTAATTTTTAATATTATTGAAATACAAAAAAATTTTGTTACTGTTATTTTCTTTTGCTATATGTATTTATATTAAATAAAATTTTACACATAACATTATTATTGCATGACTATATTAGATTAGGACTCATTTTATTATAATGTTGGCCATTAATATTGAGAATAAATTCCATAAAATAAAATAATTTGTGCAAGGAATAAAAAATATGTATACAGATTTAGAAACACTTATATATATATATATATATTATGATTCGATGACTGTATTTTTAAAGCAATATACGTAATTATATAACTCAATTTTTGTAAATACACATCTCCTACATTAAACAAATTAATAAATAATTCCAAAGATAAAACCTCATTTATAAATAAAAATTGTATCATTTATAAATGGATGTGTAGGAGTGGCAATGGATATATAGGTGAATCTAGATGTATGTTGGAAAAAAGAACTAAAGAACACTTGCTATTATTAAAATGTGTTCAGAAATCGAAACAAAATTTCATAGTAGATAATAATAATTCAGCATCTGTTTTTTACGACCATAATAAATCATGTATTTATGGTTTTGACTTCAATTTTAACAGTGTAAAAATATTGCAAATTGAAAAAAATAACAATAAAAGAAAAATAAAGGAAGCTATGCTAATATACAGATATAAACATGACTTAATTAACAGGCAAGCAGCAAATGTTAAGATCACAGAATTGTGGGAAAGTTAGCATTTCAAAGCTTGAGTTGACACAGATTACTGGGATAATAGAAAGTACTCCTAAGTGGATAAAATATTTTTAATTATTTAGTTATTGTATTTACAAATATTAAGTTATATAATTACACACACACACACACACACACATATATATATATATATATATATATATATATATAAATCTTCCATATCAAATATAGTTCACTGTAAAATTTCCAACAAACAGTTCCATTATCATTTTCATATAAGTATAGTAGTTGTCATGCAAAAACTAACTAAATAAAATTAATATAGAAGTAGCAAGTTTAATTTTTTTTAAAAAATAAAGTTATATTTTAATGTGCATAGATTTTAAATAATTCTATCATCTTTAAGTACATTATAAACATATAGATATATAAAATGCAGAGTAATTAAGCCCAAAGCATTGGACATATAACACCTATTTTTTTTGGTCACCATAAATTAAAGCAAACAAAAGTTAAATTTGCAAGACAGAGCTATTTCTTCTTATTTTAAAATCTTGAAGACAATTCATTTTTTATGAAATAGAAAAATAAATTGTATTAATAGTGAAATATGTAATGATAAAATATCTAATAGCAAGATTATGTGAAGCTTGAAGTGATTAAACTCCAATGACTGGCTGTAATTGATAGCTATATATCTTAGTCAATTCAAGTAAAAGTTTGGCTGAATTAAAATTTTCTTTTGTGATTGTTATGATTCTAATCAACTATTCATGTAAAAACATGGAATCAAATACAGGAATAATCATTTTCTATCTGAAAACTTGATAGACTTTATAGCAGCAAGGGAGTTTTTTGTTGAGATTTTTAAATGAATGTACATACATTTTGAAATTAATTTGATCTGAAAAGTAAACATGTACTTTAATATAAGGCACAAATATGTGGAAGGACAAAATTTATGGTATATGAGACAAAGTAGCAAGATTAGTTATTCAACTTAATGAATGATATCAAGTACAGATAATTCAAATTATGCCTCCAAAAATTCTCATTGTATTGGAGAACTACAATTTTATATAGATGTAATATTTATACAAGTATATTGTCTATACTGAAAATGGAATTTAGAAGAGATTTGAAGTTAGACTTTCAAGCTACCTATGGATATCAACTCCATTTTATACAATTGATACTCATGACTATGTACATGCCAAAAGATAAATGATCTTCAATAGACATATTTCATGCTAAACCAGCACTTACCAGTTGATTCAGATCATTATCTTCTACACATATATAATCAGTGCTCAGTTTATATTAAGATAGCAAATCTTCATAGTTTAATGGACTTGCTTTAATCTTCTCCATTCTTGAACTCTTTAGCTTGACATATCATTGAAATTCTGATGATGAAGTGCTCAAAGCCCCTTGTTGATGCCGATATTGTTGTCATACCTTTGTTGCCTTTAAGTCACTCTAACCTTTTGTTAATATGTCCATTTAAATACACAGAAAAGGGCTGGACAGTATATAGGCTGAATATATAATATTTAAATACAAGTTTATTATCTATACTGAACTTAATATAATTTAGAAGAGATTTAAACTCAGAATTTCAAGCTCTCTACAGCTATTCACTCTATTTTATTTACTTAAATCTTATGTATTTAAGTGGATGTATTGATATCAACTTAAAATCAACATGGGTATCATAACAATAATGGCATCTACAAGGGTTTTGAATATTCTATCATCAGATTTTTAATAATATGGATGGTTGAAGAATTAGAGGGTGAAGAAGATTTGAAGTCTATCTATTAAACTATGAAGATTTTCTATCTTAATATAAACTGAGCATTGATTATATATGTATAAAAGATTATGATTTGGACCAAATGATGAGTGCTGGTTCATCATGAAATACAAATGTTGGAGATCATTTATCTTTTTAACATGTATATGATCATGTATATAGATTGTATAAGATGGAGTTGATAACTGTAGGGAGCTTGAAAGTCTCAGTTCAAATCCATTTTAAATTACATTCAGTATATTACATATTCAGACTGTATACTACCCATCCCTCTTCTGTCTATTTAAATGGATATATTATGATCCTACATGTAAAAGGTCAGAGTGACAAAATTAACATGGATATGACAACAAAATTGGCATCAACAAGAACTTTAAGCATACCATCATCAGATTTTCAATAATATGGATGGCTGAAAAGATGGATGGAGGATAAGAAGATTTTCTATCTTAATATAAACAAAACACTGATTATATATATGTGTAGGATATGATGATCTGGACTAACTTATGCGTGCTGGTTTAGCATGAAATACATATATTAGAGATCATTTATCTTTTTCAGATGCATGTGGTCATGTGTATCAATTACATAATATGAAGTGGGTAGTTGTAGAAGGCTTGAAAGTCTGAGTTTAAAACCTTTTTAAATTTATATAGATGTATAGAATGCTTTTGATCACATCAAAAATATTTTTAAATTGCCATGGAAGACTTGAATGCTAGAATTGGAAAGCAATTGAAGGATAAAAATATTGTGGGTGAATTTTGTTATGACAAGCAGAAATGAAAAAAAAAACAGATGTGTGGAATTTGGAGAAAAAAATGTATATTATGAATTCCTTTTTTGAAAAATTTGCATAGAAATGAGTGTGGAAAGATCCAAATAAAGATACAGATGAAATATTTTTTAATTACTGGAAAATATATATTTTATGATTATAATATTCTTAATAAAATCAACTTAGTAATTAATCAAAAATTCATGAGATATAAATGCTAACACAAAACTAGAGAAATGTAAATTCTTAAAAAAAGATTGTGTTACAGTTGATATTTCTAACATCAGTCACTAATCATTTGCAAATATTTATAGATTTTAAAGATAATTCAAACTTAATTGAGATTAAGAGAAAACATAATTAATATTTTATTAAGAACTACAGCAAATATAGCTAGTACAAAATGCAAAAATTCTTTAATTTTTTTGCAGTGAAAAAAAACCAGATACATTTTCAACTGAAATAAGCCAAAATATGAAGAAAAGAAATAATATAAAAAAGATTTTAAAATGATGTATTAAAAAAATTGAATATTTAGAATTTTATAAAATGATAGAAAAAGAATTAATAATTAATATAAGAAATGTTTTTTGTGAATTGATAATGTGTGTGTATTTAATCTAATTGTGTATTTTAATTATGAGATTCACAATTAAATAATAATTATTTTTTATCATCACTTGTGAGGAAATCCTTAAAAAGGAAATTAAGTAATTTTTAATAGTTTATTATGTGCAGCCAAAATTTAGTTTAAAATTCTGGGTTTGAAGTTGGGCTGCTATATATATTTTTTTATTATTAAAGAAAAGTAAAGAGGTGAAAGAAGAGAGCTTTCTGCTATTTACTCTTTAATGTGGGTTCCATGTGTGTCGTATTATCCAAGTAAATTATCAGAGTGATTTAAGTGATATATATGACAAAGGAATTTAGGTGTAAAATTAATTAGTGATTATCTGATAGAATGCAGATATGAATTTGGCATAGTTTTTTTAAAAGAGCAAAAGGATAAAATAATCAGAAAGAAAAAGAAACGTGAGTCAATTAATTAAAAAAAATAGACTGACCAGACCTCAAGGGTCAATAAAATGTCAGGATGGAGAGAAGCAGGGGATAAAGAAGGCAGACACTATAAAAGCTTTGCTGTTTTGTAAAGGGACTGGCTATTCTATTTGAATCTCTCTTTTGCAAGTTATCTCTCATTGGGTTTGTAGAGAAACTTTGCTATAAAGTTTAAAAGAAATATTTCTTTTAAGAAAAAAAAATCGTTTATTGTAAATTATTCATTTGTCTCTTGAAACAACTTTTCCAAATTTAATATTATAAGAAGAAAAGAAAAATGTCTCTCAAATAAGTTTTTAAGTGGGTACACATTTAATCTCCTGAAGTTACTCAATGGTCATGATTGTCTTGCACTAATTGATGACAAATCGGCAAATGGTAAAATTTAAACCACAGAAAATAAAATCTAAATTTGATTTCATATATAAAGCATTCAATTTCAATATTAAATGAATTTTTAAAAAAAAGGACAACAAGAAGTGGACTTTTATCTTTAGAAATTTAAACAAGTTTTGTTCAGCTGTAATCTACATAAAATCAAATGAGGAAATCATTTCAACAGCATAAAAACCATATATCTGATGGCATAGGAATCAAACTCTATCATAAGAGCTTTTTCTACATAAACTCATGTGCTCATACAAAAAAATCAAGGAGGAAAAGAAAAAGGAAAAATGGAAACCAGAAACTTGAAGGACACTTCCAAAGAACTCTTTAAGTATATAAATTTTAATTTTATTATTCACTATTTATGTAGAACATTTAATCTAGAAAAAAAAAAGAAAAAGAAATTCTTTCTTTATGTTTTATCATATATATCCATTTAAAATTAATTCATGTCAGAATTATAATTGTTGTTATTTTGGGGGTAGAGATATTGATATAAGATTATTTTATATGTGTTTATTTTAAATGCTTTTTATTATTATTATTATCATTTCATAGGTGAAATTAATATCATGTCATTTTGTATGTGCCTTATTTTAAATGATTTACAAACATTTTTTTTTAAAAAAAAGAGAGATATTATTATTAAGGGAAATGTTTTGAATGAATTGGATCAGAAGTTATTGTCAAATGCTTAGACTTATAAAAATTGTGTGACTTTTGAGCTAAAACATCATCATTATCTTATAAAAGTGCAGGAAAATAGTTTTAAAAATTTAATATGCATTTCTTATTATTTCTTCTTATTATTATTATCATAAAATTAAGGCCAGATACAAGCTGATTAATGCTTGGAAAAATTGTTGGCTCATATTCCAGTGCACTAACTTGCAGGAATATTGTAGATATGAAAGTTTTACTTGTATGAGTTGATGTTTTGACCTGTATATAATGAGGATGGACAAAGAGTCTCCACCAAGCTAGTGAAGTCGTAGCTCACTAAGATATTTATACTATATTTATAAAGTATTTAAACACTGTGGAAGAGTTTTCCCACTTGATTATTCTCTACACCGTAAGTTGATTTCTTTATTGATGGCCAGTGGTAATAAGTACACCTAAGCCTCTTTGTATGACTAGCAATAAAAACCCTGGCATATCTCAACCTTAGTGAAAAGGTTTTCTCTTATTTGGGTCACTGCCTTCCTCATGTTAATGTTTGATATTTCTTATGGGTGTATGAAAGATAGCTATTATTAAGCATTATTTATAAATGTCAGATACAGGGTCGCAAACTCAATTTGATGTCAGGATGAATGCAGATAATGTATGTGCAATTGATGTACTAGAATATTGTTTTGTTGATCTAGTTTAATTTATCAATTAGAGCCAAGAATAATAAAGTCAATAAATATTAAATTTAAGGCTTAAATAAAACCTACGAATGTTGTAAGTGTAAGCAATGTGTATATGAAATTATCTAATAAATATTTCCACAGTCAACTGAGAACTTCACTGGAAAGGTAATATTATTAAAATATTATTATGATCATAAGAACATGAGTATAGTGTATATGCATGTATGATGATGATTGATCTAGATACCGATTTGTTTGCATTAACTTAGTCCCATCATGCATAAAATATCTCTATTGTAAAGATTAGGGCAAATGATTGTTAGATCAAAATGATGAAATAAAATTAGTAAATTTGCAAAGGAATGTTAGATTAAAATAATGAACTAAAGTTATTAAATTTTATTATGGGAAGAATTAGCTCTAAATAACAGATCAGTAATTTAAAAGCATTAAACATGGGAAGAAATTTAATATTCGCTGTATCTAGGATAAAAATGAAAGCGAAAATTTAATATATGTGAAGGTAAATATTCATTTTTTCTATTTGATATTAATATTACTCCATGGTAATCATGATTCCCTGATAATTAGGAAATGAATATTGATATTTTAAACCTCTCTATATTATCCATTGATTTAGGGATATTTATTTATTTGATTTTTTTTATTTATCATAATATGATTGTAGTTCAGGGGAAGCCATGCGAGTCATCAAGCGAGTGTGTATATTCTGTATTGAATTGTAATATGTTAATGAAATTTGTTATTTGTTTTAAATAAAATTTGCATACGTCTCAATGTTTTTGTGGGCTATTATTATCTAGACATCTCAAATCCAATCACATATCAATATATTATTATTAATATTTGAATCATCATTTTCATAAATATGTGGTAAAATTTATTTAAAATGGTTAATTTTCCAAGCTTATGTTACACAGAATTACCCAAGATTACCAAATAATTTAATATAGTTAAAATATAAATTATAAATAGGGATGGTTATTAAGTGTTAGTGAATGCAGGGGGTGGGCATAAAATCCTTTCCCCATCCGTTGTATTCAAACACCTCTCTAGATGCACTTCTTTATAATTTGGTTATAATTGTGAATACCTTTATAATGTTATTTTCTAAAAGATTTAATAGGCCTAAATTATCGGAGCTCTAATGTAAATAAATATTAAACTGCATTAAAGACAGCCCAAGATCACCTTGGAGGTGATCATAAGAAGAGTATTTATCACCAATAATCTATCGCAGCTTATACGAGTTCCACACCTAATTGTTCTAAAAAACCCTTAGAAGAGATTGTAATGGGAGAAATGAGCTAGCACAATGGAAAATTTAATAAGTAAAAGACATAATAGTGTAATAGACCTATGGAGGTGAAGATGATGGAGTGGTGGATCAGGAGGGTGGAGATGGATATAGAAATATTTGTAGTCGAACAAAATTTTAATTGTAGCTTTAATGATGGTGAATGAGGAGCGTGCAGAGAATAACCAAGGATTTCCAAGAATATTAATATTATTATTTTTAAAACATTCTCAGTGGTCTCTTAATTGATTGATTATTTATTAACCCATTCATTAAATATTATTACTGAAAGTTATTGAAATGAGATTTAACCTCCATATTTTATTAAAGTTGCAAGTTGGCACCCTGGCAAATAAGATTATAGATGTTCTGTACCATCATCGTCATCCCAGTAGGCTTTAGAAATAATGTTAGCTGGGAATGATGAAGCATCCATCGATCCATCCTTAAAACATTACAATTGGCATGCAACTTAGCTGCAAGTGTTTAAATGCCATATAGATTTAAATATAGGTTATAATTAATGCATAGCATGGTCGCCGAGTTGAAATAAATATTGAGGATGTGCGACCATGTGAATAAAGTTATAATTAGCTTAAACTGTCTGATAATATATGTTATGTTTGTAAACTCTCCCAATCATTTTAGTTATATTTGAAATATAATGTGGAGAACCGATCGAAAGATTACAAAATATGTTTTGTTTCAATTTAATAAGTTTTATATAAAATTAACCAAGTAAAGAATCTTTTCACAAATTAATTAAGTAAAGAAGCATTTTCATTAGTTATATTTGGCTACAATGTGGAGGTTATAAAATAAGTTGTAGCTGGAAGGTCTTCATAATTTTAATTTCGTATGGTTAGAGTTGGCTTACAATGCAGTCGCACAAAGGAAATTGTACTTAGGAATTTTTTTTTGTTAGAATATATATATATAGTATGACTGTGTAATGCTAATAGTTTTAGAGGGTGTAAATAGCACGTGTTGCTACTGTAATAAATTATTATTATTGTTATACATGTTTTGCCTTTGTTCACTTTTTATATATGCATTTAACCAAGTTAATTAAGTAATGTAACATTACCGCTGAGTTTTAAAAATCCCAAGAGCTATGATCTCTTCAAAGGATATAAGTTTAAATCTAGGTTGCTAGTGGCACTGTGCTGGTCCTTAATAATATGTCACACCAAAACTAATAATTATTTTAATATATTTAGATAGTGTGAGTTTATACCCATATGATAAGCAGTAAATATTACTCCGTGAAGTTAATATTGTCAATAAAAGGTTATAAACTGATAATGTTCCTCAGTATGCTCATTACATTTAATGATTGAGTTATTAAAACAGTTACAATCATGGTTTGGTATATACTCTTATTCTTCTCTTTTACTTTCTTTGCATAGCTTCATATATTCATATATACATCACTTATAATAACTTTTTTCATATACACTTCAATGCAAACAAATTTTCTTTAAAATGTTGTTGTTTTCTTTACAGTTTTGTCTGTCCAGCAATCTTCATCAAAACTCTGATGAAGACTGCTGGACAGTCAAAACTGTAAAGAAAACAAAGACATTTTAAAGAAAATTTGTTTGCATTGAAGTGTATATTAAAGAAGTTATTATAAGCAATATATATATATATATATATATATATATATATATATATATATATATATATATATATATATATATATTAAACATCACTATGTAGTTGAAAGATTTGTAGTACATTTTGAGACCCTAAATTTTGGATCTGGACATTTTTGACTGATGTTCAGAACCAGATTTGAGGTCAGTAGTGTTGTAATATATATATATATATATATATATATATATATATATATATATATATATATATATATATATATATATATATATATATATTTATTGGCTTTTTTTCAACAGTAGATTTCTTTTTTCATGGTTGTATACATTTATAAAATAAATTTCATGTAAAAATAATCTACTATTAAATTTATCTTTCAGCAACAAATTTCTTCTTTATTTTACTTTTATAAATATGTAAAATTGCATATGGCTTCCATAAAGTGTATGTTTCTTTTGTTTGTGCTTGTACACTCTTACTCAAATAGTTCAAATGGTTCAGCAGAACAGATGATTCAACTGCTTATGGCTTTCAAATTATGTTAAATTTATATACTCTTTGCATTTTAAGTACTTCAAGACTGCTACTCATAGCACTGTCGCTATACATTTCTGAGAAGTCCCTATCTTTAGCCAGCATAAATTTATTTTGCTAATAATATTTTTCATGGCCTTCCAAGATTTTCAGCATCTATATCCCCATCTTCAAAAATTTGCAGATTGATAAACAGAAAAATTAATGCTAAGTATTTTTTCTAATTAATTAATAAAAATGCAAGTAGATTTTAAAAAAATTTCTTAAATAAATTTTTTTCTTAATCATTTTTTGAGTACAAAATATATTGGAAATTAACTTTTATAATAAATGAATTAAACAACATATTTGTTTAATAGAAAAATAGTCTTTATTCTTTTGTCTCATTAATAATTTAAGTTTAATATTGTAATTTTTCATTTTTCATTATTCATATTTGTAATGTATCACCCATATTTATACCTTTTTCATAAATAGTGTAACACAGGTATTAATTAGTTTAATAAATGTTTTGAGATATTAATTTAAGTTTACACTTTTTTTTAGAATCAAAAATAAATTAAATAATGTATTCATATCAGAAAAATCTAACTATTTAATTTTAAATACTTTATTTTAAAATATCAAAAAATATTATTATCTTTTTAATTAATATTTCAGTATTGTAGTTTTTATTTTAAATATTTATATAAATAACTTATGAAAGTGTACATGGTTTTTCCCTTTATGTGAGTTAACCATTTCTGCATATACACAATATCAATGTTACTTAACTACTGTATTGTGACCATGAGATAAACTGTTCCACTATGTATATATAATGCAAACTGATGTAGATATGGAAGAGCAATTCAACATTATAAAAATCTCAAATGGATTTCATTCATCTTTGAAGTGACATCTGAATTATTAGTAAACTATAAATGTTGCAGCCATTAAACCCATGTTTATAATGTGTCTTTGCTGCATAAAATTACTACTCATTTGAATGACATTTTGTGAATAGTCCAACATTATTGATAAAGAAATTATTGAGTTTTTATCTGTAGGTAAAGAACCTTTATTAAAACAGGCAAAACTCTCTGCAACTCAGTGCAAGCCATAGTAATCAATGTATGACAAAAGGCTTATGCATAAAATCCCTATCTAGTATCTACTCATCTAATATCCTCAGACTAGCTTTTGGCTTGTGGCCTTCATCAGTGACGAGTTTGGATTTGAAAGCACTGCACTAAGCCATCTAGAATACATTTATTACTCTGTTTTGCACTGAGTGGCACTACTGTATGGTGAGTTTTTCCTGCTTTAATAACAGTTATGAGCAAGCATAAGAAATGGTGATCATGTGATGTTTGATAGGTAAAGAACCAAAATGAATTTCTAATATCTAGCTTGAAATATTAGATTGTTTGGGACACTTCTGTTATATAATTGGTTATAGAGAGAAATAATTTGATAATGATATTGTTATTTGAAGTAAATTTTGTAACTTTCATATAGACCTTGCTCTTAAAAAATCTCTTGCAAATGGTAAAAAAAGATTTTCCATCCCCATAATAGTTTTACAACAGCAGATTAGTTTTAGTTACATCATTACTTTTTTAATCCAAATTTTTAAAAATATTCAATAGAATACTCAAATGGATTGTTGCTTGGGAATTGACACAATGTTTGAACACTGGAAGTGATAGAGTTAAGTCATGATCCACAGACTATGAGATCCAGTGTCTGCCATTCTATCACTATAATAAACCATGCAAGGTTTTAGGAGTATTGACTTCAAATCAGATTATTATGTGTTTGGCATGTAATTGTAAAACAATCTATATTTTTAAACTTTCACTTATATCTTAATAGGACTTCACCTCTAAACCTTACACTTTTAAGATTATATAAAAAAAAATTCTAAATTGGATAATAAAAATATTTCTTCTATTTATTTAAAATTACATTATTATCATGCAATGGAGTGCTATTTACTGATTTCTTAAGATTATAATATTGTTGTTTTAGTCCTTTGTATAAATTTCATTTAATTAAAACAATCTAAATTGGCAACACTCTGAAAATGAGTATATAGTTTTTGCTGCTTTAATCCCTCAATGATTGTTGAACTTCAACCTCATTTGTTTTTTAGCCATTATTTATTTCTTAAACGAATTGTGTGACTCATGTCATGATTAAATATCGAATTAGCAATTTAACAGTTATTAAAAATTAGTTAAATAAAATTTGTTTCTAAAAAAAAAAAAACATAAAATCCCAGCCAACTGATCTGGCATACCATTTATTTTTAAAGTAGTTACTATTTTAATCTTGAAAAATATTAAACTATTAAATGTTCAAAAATTTGTTCTGTGAATGTTCATAATTTGTTATTTTTTAAATTCTAACTTTTGAGTATAATACAGTTTATGCTTTGGATGTCATTGCATCCAAATATTTTATAATGATTTGTTTCATTTAAATGTTCTGTAAGAGTCAATCCATTTGTTGTATCTAAATTTAGTGATTAAACATTAGTTAGAATTCACAGAAACAATACCATTATTTTTAATAACTATGATTGATGTAGTTCACTGTTTCTACTGATTTGAAAACAAAATCTCCACAAATAAATATTTTGTTTTCAGTAATAATGATCTAATAAGAATATACAAATAAATAAAAACTTGTTTTTATTGAATCTTCTAAATGTAACTTTTGAATAAAAGTACAAATAAACTGAATCTAATGGCCATTACACAAAATAATTGTTAATATTATCATCTTATTAATTTTATTATTATATTTAAAAATTCAAAGAATGGAAGATTTCAAGATCACACTTTCCTAAAAAATGTGCTATTGTAATAATATTTGCAACTATGATCATGTGGAATGAAAACTTCTTAGATAGCTATTCTGTATTGCTTTTTATCAAGCTTTTTATTGTATTTATAAACAAAATGACATGATACATTTTATTACTATTTGTACCTTCTGCATTTTTGTATTTCCTACTGACGCACAATTTTAAATTATATTTTCTAGACTTATTCTCATTTTAGGAAGAGCAACGTCTAAGAGAGTTGCCCAAACATATATCAAATATATTTCAAGTCAGATTTTAGTTCTAAATTCATTTTCATGTAACTAAATAACTCATGTAAATAATTTTGACTGATAAACCTGTAATCGTTTTGTGATCTTTAAATGTTAGCATATTTTCTCACAAAAAAGATTGCAATAAAAATGATGTCAATGAATTAAAGTGCGAAATCTCATAGTCATAGTTAGGAAATGGAGATAAAGACAACCATAAAATAATAAAAAAAGAGAATTTAATAAAAGGAATGAAGATAAGGAATGATAATAAGATAATAATAAAAAAGAAAATAAAAAAAGAATTTAGGTATGTAGATGACGGATTATAACCAAGTAATTAAAAAAAGGAATGAAAATGCAATGAAAACAGAAAAGAAATAGGAAAGATTGTTTATGCTGGAATAGCAGTATAGGATATTTTTAATTGGCATTGCAATTATTATTCATGGTAGCTATTACTTCTGCTGATTATTCTACAATTTTAATTTATAGATCCCATCATAACTTCAGTACAACACTAATCCACACTGATACATTTATTAAATTTGAATAATTAATATAGAACTTCAAAATATCTTTTGCAGTTTTATTTAATTTTCTTATTGAAAAAATGTCTCAGATGTCATGAGGTTAAGAGGGATTTGAAGACTACTTTGCGTTTTAGACAACAGTGTAAATTTAATTGAATATGTCAATTTATTTATGTTATGTATTAAAGTGTCATAAACTTGATATTATTAAGTAAACTTTTTTTAAAAAATAAAATGAATATAAAATGCTTTGCTAACTTAAATTTAATTTCTATATTTATTATTGATATCTATTTACTTATTGCAATAATAATTATATTGCTTATTTCAATTTTTAATAATGACAGATCTTGAAGATAAATAACATACCACAATATTAATCAGTCAATGAATACTCTATTTTGCTAAATAAGCATTTTATGTTTTAAAAAACACAAAACAAAGACAAACCATGAGTTCAGAACCTATGAGCGTATAATGTCTTTCTCGCCATGAATGAAGCCTATATCATATTACAATCACATTTTTTTCAATCAGCATATCAATACTCATATAATAAACGATAATTGTTTATGATCCTGATTGGAAAATGAAACTTAACTAAATATCATTCTTCTACCAGCTGCCTTATTTGATTACGCGAAAACAATCAAGACTATCTTGATACCACACAGCTGTTTTTAAATCTTCAAACATTATACAAAGTTTAAACTTAGATCAGTAATAGAAAAAACTATAAACATTGGTATCAACCTAAATGAGAAGCCAACGCATTAGGCAAAAATTATTAAATTTACAAGAAAAATATTTTATAAATAGTTAATATATATATAATATAACTGACTTAAACATAAGTGATCATTAAATTCTAGGAAGTTTTCATTTTCTTATATAATTATATTAACAAGACAAGTACCAATGATAAACTATCAGCAGCAAGTGTATTCTGTTTGATCATAGTATTATAGTGCCCTGATTGCTGAAGTATTTTTATGAATAAAGTTTATATATAAAGCACTGCTTTCGAAGCTGAATTTAAAGTTGACGATATTTCTATTTTATCTGAAGAGGGGGGGGTAGGAGAAGAGATACCATAAGTTTTCAAATGTTTGTCATTCTGCTAAGTGTATAATTTACATTTTGTATTAGTAACGGAATAAATTTATTATTATGTTACATTTTAAGGCAAATTGATATTGCATTATATTTTTCTATTGCTATGTGTTGATTTTTAAAAAAAATTAAATACAGCGAAAAAAATTTGTTACATGTTTTTTTTTAAAAAAACCCATAATATTATTTCCAGAAAAAACTGAAGTAAATCATAATAACAAACATCTCTTTTGAGGAAGGGTGTGTGTGATAAAATATGTTATTTTTTAAAAAAATTCTAATTTAAAAATTAAAATTTAGATATAAACATGAAATATTTAAACTATAATTTTAATACTTTGTTAGTCTAATAAAAAACAACTAATCAGTCAGATGTAAATCAACATGCATAATGTGAATACAAGGGATATATGCTGATTTAATAACCTATAAAATTTAATTTTTTAATGACTTAAATGTTTTCAGCACCTCCATAAAATGACTGAAGAAGATATAATATTAAGTTTGTTCAATGCTATTTATTAATATCCTCAATCACTGTGACGTTAAACATTATTATTATTATTATTACTATTATTATATTTTAAAATTAACATGAAATGAAATTTTAGTACAAATAAATGGAAGATTTTTGATATTTATCTTCTTTTTTTAGAAATTTATCTAAGTGACATGTTATTCTATTGTAAGATTAATATATAATTCAAATAACTAATGATCCATATTAAAAATAAAGTAAATAAAAATTTACTTTATTATAATTTAAATATTCTATCTTTAAAAACTGTATTAAAAGATGTCTTAAATGTAAAAATATCATCACCTACATTCTAAATGTTATCTATGACTATACTAATATATTTCAAATAATAAACATAGCATTAGATACAAAACATTTTAATAATCAACCAATTAACTTTTTCATGTATTTTAATGTTTTTGTGTCATCCTCTAAATGCTATTTGGGTTATATTTCTAACATTTATTATAAAAAGAAACCTACATTCTGTATTGTATATCAATAAATTGTACTTGATTTATGAGAAATATGTTTAATAATAAAAAAACAGTGTTAAAAATACTATTTAAACTTTGCAAATATAGGGGGGAAACCACCAACAATTGGAACAATAACTTTTTATTGGATAAATATCATATTGGCAATAAAAAAAATTAACAAAATGTTTGATAATTGAATTTCATTTCTAAAATCAGAAGAAATCATTATTTAGTCATTATAAAGCAATAAAATTCCCTTTTAAAATTTAAAATTAAACAATTATGTTTTTATTATTGGAATGGATTTTTTGACTTGTTTTTATTGTAATAAAATGTAAGTGTAATCATGAATACATATCTGCTTTAAATAAATAATATACAAATATTTTATAAAAATAGCCATGAATATTTAAAAAAAATTTGTCATGAAAAACACATACAAAAATGTCCTTGCAACTACTCTCACAAATTTTTTTAAAACTTGAATATAAAGAATCTACTAGTCAGAGACATTGTTTTTTTTTAGCTCAATTGTATGAGTTTCTTTATATAATATTGACATTTTCAGATTTAAAAAAACACCTCATAAATCAATATATGTTTTAGTTCCAGATTCTGTTATGTACAAAGTGGCAGAATAGCACTATAGATAGCCATGAAAATAAAAGAAAATAAAAGTTGACTGCAGTGTCATTAATAATCCATGATAAATTTTAGTTCAAAATCATTGAGTTAAAAATAAGTAAACCTGCTTTAAGTGTAGTAAATTAATAAAATAGTCAGTCTTTGATATTTATTAATAATTTTGTAAACCAAATATTTATTTAAAAGTAATGATTAATTCTTGTGTAAGTGTAGATATATTTAAACAATTTTATTATAATTTTGACAATTTAGCCAATAAATTTGCTAGTGAATTTAAATTTTTGAATTACTGAACAGCTTAAAAAGTTTCAGTCAATCACATTTTCAGACAATGCCTTTTTGAGATAATCAGTAAATTGATTGGCTGGAATATTTATAGTTATTAAAAATAATTTATTATGATTATTTACAGTTTAGAATTATGCATATTGGATTTATTTATAAATATACTTACACATTAAAAATATTCAATTGTGAACTTTGCATATAAGTCAAAAAATATATATATATATATATATATATATATATATTTTATTATTATTAAAATTTGGCTGCAAAAAGAAGTTTGCTATTAACTGAAAGGAGACCCTTTGATTCATCTTGGAGGCTTTAAAGGAACTGAGTAGGGCAAATTCCTAATGTCCACTCCATACATTCTGGTCATTACAGCTGTTATTACTATGTGATTATTCATATAGTATACAAACATGGATGGGCTGCTCACCAACATGCATTAGCCAGGATGTGGAGCTTATTGGCTTTTACCTCTGAGTTTAAGATCAAGAAACACCATGGTCTTTCTTCTCAGTGCCTGATAAGGCACAATGAATGTTTGTGTAAATGATAAATATTTTTCCAATACATATATACAATTATGACAGACAAAAATAAAGCATGGCCCTTATTCCCAGGAGGCTGCAAAGTCACCAAACAAGGCAGCGGTTGGTGGCCAAAGGCAGATGGTGCTAAGAATCCTGATTGTGGATCCAGGCTGCCATTTGATGATGACTTTTTATTTAGGTACTTACAACTGCTGATCACTTTCAAGTGAAGGAAGATTGCAAGAATTAGAAGAAGAACTGTCTTATATTAAATGGGACATTATTGGACTTTGTGAAGTTAGAAGAAAAGGTGAAGAGACAATTGATTTAAAAAGTGGACATATACTCTATTATAAAGGCACAAATATTGGAAATACAAGTGGAGTAGGATTCATTATAAATAAAAAGTGGAAGAACAATATTGTGGAGATTGATGGTATATCAGACAGAGTGGCAAGATTAGTTATACACCTTAATAACTGATACCAAATGAAGATAATTCAGGTTTATGCCCCAACAAGTTCTCATAGTGATGAAGTAGTAGATTTTTATATGGATGTACAATATGCTTTTGATCAGAGTAAACAACATTTTAAAATTGTTATGGAAGACTTTAATGCTAGAATTGGTAAACAAATGAAAGATGAAAGTGCTGTGGGTAATTTTGTTATGGTAATAGAAATGAGAGAGGACATAGACTTGTGGAGTTTGCAGAAAAAGAAAAACTTTATATTATGAATTATTTTTTTGAGAAAAATGTTAAAAGGAAATGGACATGGAAGCATTCAAATGAAGGTACAGCAGAATTGGATTATATTTTGACTAACAAGAAATATATATTTCAAGATTGTAATGTTCTTAATAAATTTAGCACAGGAAGTGATCATCGATTAGTAAGGTGTAAGATATGTGTTAATGTCAAACTAGAGAGACAAAAAGTATTAAGAAAAACAATATTTACAGTTGATATTCCTAATCTTCAGAAACATTCTAATGAATTTAAATTAGAACTTACAAATCGGTTTCAAATATTAGTAGATTTTGAACATGATTCAGA
Organism: Epiperipatus broadwayi; assembly: GCA_028023455.1. Taxonomy (NCBI): domain Eukaryota; kingdom Metazoa; phylum Onychophora; class Udeonychophora; order Euonychophora; family Peripatidae; genus Epiperipatus; species Epiperipatus broadwayi. The sequence continues at coordinate 1,836,506 of JAQFVV010000142.1, read as the reverse complement.
TTTGAATGAAATTAATATGAAAATAACTGATACACTTTTAAAAACTGCAACAAAGATAGCTGGTAAAAAAAAGCAGCAATTGACTAATAAAATTTCTACTGAGACTAGAAAATTTATGAAGAAAAGAAGGAATATGAAGATATACAAAAATGATGCACTAAAAAAGATTGAATATCTCAAATTTTGTAAAATGGTGTGGAAAAAAGTTGAAAATGATATAAAAAAGTATAACTGTGAACTAGCAAGGAAAGCTGTTGAAAAAAATAAAAATCTCAAGAATGTAAAACAACATTTTGGTATTGGTAGAAAATTTATATCTGCAATAAGAAAAAAAGATGGAATTATTACTAAAAAGAGAGATGACATCATGAAATTGGTAGAAGATTTTTATCAAGACTTATATAGTAATAAAGAAGAAGTACCTCCTATATCTATTACATCTTCCGAATTGCCCAGAATTTAAAATGAAGAAGTGAGACATGCAATTAAATGTATGAAGTAAGGAAAGGCTCCAGGTAATGATGGAATTATAATTGATATATTAAAAAAAGCAGGTGAAGAAATATAATTTTTTTTAGCAAAGTTATATATCAACAGTCTAAATGATAAAGATGTACCAGATGATTGGAAGAATGCAGTAATAATATTAATATTTAAAAAAGGTGATAAAGAAGATATTAGAAATTACAGACCTATCAGCCTTTTATCAGTTTTATATATAATTTTTACCAAGATAATTACAACTCCTCTACAGAGAACATTGGATTTTCACCAACCAAGAGAACACCCTGGATTTAAAAGTGGTTTTAGTACAGTAGATCATATCCAGGTATTGAGAGAAGTTATAGAAATGACAAATAAATATGAGTTGTCATTATGTTTTGGATTTGTAGATTATGAAAAGGCATTTGATTCTATAAACATTTCTTCAGTGATTAAAGCATTGTATCATCAAGGTATAGATCCAGGATATTGTCATATTTTAAAAAATATTTATAAAAATGCAACAGCAACAATTAGATTACATAATGATAGTGCGAAAGTCAACATTGAGAAAGGTGTAAGACAAGGTGACTCCATATCCCGAAAACTTTTTCCAGCACTGCTGCAACAAGTATTTTGTGGATTAAAATGGGAAAATAAAGGAGTGAAAGTAAATGGAGATTATTTAAGTTATTTATATTTCACAGATGATGTAGTTCTTTTTGCAAATAATGCATCAGAGCTGCAGGAAATGTTGCAGAAGTTATCAGATGAAAGTAGGAAAGTAGGACTAAAGATAAATGTTAAAAAGACTAAAGTAATGTTTAATCAATTTGCTCAAAATATGAAAATAAAAATTGATTATGATGAATTAAAAGAGGTTAACAGTTACAAATACCCTTGTTAGATTATTAATACAGATTGAAACATAATGGAGGAAATTAATCATAGAATTAAACTTGGTTGGAGTGCTTTTGGTAGAAATAACTTGATACTAAAAGGAAATATGCCTATGTGTTTGAAAAGAAAGTTTTTTAACAAATGTGATTTACCTGTTCTTACTTATGGATCTGAGACTTGGATACTTAATAGAAGAGCAATACAGAGACTTCAGACCACTCAAAAAAGTATGAAGAGATGTATGTTGGGAGTAACAAGAAGTGATCAAAAATACAATGTACGGGTAAGAGAACAAACAGGTGTTACAGACCTCGTTGAAAAAATTAAAAGATTGAAATGGAGGTGGGCTGGACATATTGCTAGAAGAGATGATAATAGATGGACAATTGAAATTTTAAACTGGATTCCAAGAGATTGTAAAAGACCCAGAAAGAAACCACATGTAAGATGGATGAATGAAATAAGAAAGTGTGCAGGAGTGATGTGGAGAAGTGAAGCTAAAGACCAGAGAAGATGGATTAAACTTGGAGAGACCTTTATCCTGTAGTGTATTGATAATGGTTGATGACGATGATTATTAAAATTTTTATGAAATAGATAGGTTTAGAAAGAGTTATAAGGCTAAGATGCTATCTTATTTAATATATGTTACATGAATAATGTTTTAATAATGATGAAATTATTATAACTTATAAGGATTAATTGTATCAGATTTTCTAATAGTATGTAATATTTACAGAATGTGTGACATCGGATTGATAAAGACAACTTTGGATAAAAAGAAATATTTTTAGAAAAACAATGAAAGTACAGTGGAAAGAAAAAAAAATTAAAAGCAAGCATTGGATAAAAAAATATAGAGCAAGTTAGCATTTTTATGTCATGGAAGTAGAAATTTAAAAAATTAGAATGATGCTTTCAGTAACTAAACAAACCTTAGTAAAAATCGGAAGTTACACTGTGGATCATTGAAATTCAATATTCAAAAAAACCTTGTTGAATATTTTAGTTCAGACTATAGTTTTATAGAGAACAGTCTTTGTATAGACAATTCTGAAAGGTTAGATTGAAAGTTCGGAGGTGGAATTTAGAAAGAAAAAAAAAGATAAGTTGAAAAGATGAAAATTTTTTTTTAAAAAAAGAATAGAATAAGATAGAATAAGTGAAAAAAAAAATTTGAAAAAAATATATTAAAAAAAAAGAGGCAAAACATTGTGAAAGAAATTATTATAGAAACTATGAAAAAAAAAGATTGAATAAATTGATTAGTGTTCATAAACAAAATTATTGTTAAAAGAATTTGATAAAAAAGAAAAACTTAGAGAATGTGCTCTGATGAATAAAAATATTTACTGATAAATATCTGATGATGATACAAGCAAAAAAATAAGTGAATTTTTAAAGTATACCCAGAAAATTATATATATAATTTATTGGAAAAAATATATACTAAAAATTAATAACTTACCCGAAATGACATAAAAAATTTGTCAACACACATATTGATTAAAAAATTCTTGTGTAAATAAAAATGCAATATATATTATCACATTCCTTATTAAATAAACCAACAGTATATTATTAAATGTTGCTTTCAAGGAAAAACTATAATTACATAAATAATACAAAGCCTTTACTACCTAATTGTAGACTGCAGAAAATAATTTGTTGTTATTTAAAATATTTTATTCCTCTTTAAGACCTTAAAAAACTGAACAGGGGAGATTTCTAATATCCCTTCTGTATATTGTTATTATTATAGCTTTTATTACTATATGTAAGCTCATAGAATAAATGAACATGGATGAGATGCTCATCAATACGTGTCAACCACTTTGGTGAATTTATTGTTTTTTTATCTTGAATTTAAGATGAAAAAACATCATGATTTTCCATTAACTTTTCTTGAAAGCAGAATAAATGTACTGCTGAATGATTTTTTTAAAATAGATATTTACAATCAAGACAGACAAATATAAATTCTGGCACTTGTTTTCATGTGATTGTAGAGTTAGGGACCAATGAAACAGTTTGTAGCTGAAGATAAAAGGTGCTAAAAATTTTCTGATTGTGGAACAAAAGTTACTACTAGATAACAAACTTTTAATTAAATACTTACAATTGCAGAACTTTTTTAAAAAAAAGAAAGATTGCATGAATTGGAAGAATTATTAAAAGTAAATGAGACATTGTTGAACTTTGTGGAGTTAGAAGAAAAGGGGAAAAGACATTTGATTTAAAAGTGAACAGATATTTTATTACAAATGCATAAAAACTCAAAGCATACACAGAGTGAGATTCATTACAAATAAAAAAATGGATGAACAATGTCAGGAGATTAATAATATATAAGATAAAGTGGCAAGTTTAATTATTTAAATTAATGGAAGATTCCAAAAGTACGGTGATAAAAGAGGATTTTTTTTTATTGATGTACAAAATTCTCTTGGGAAAACTAAACAACATTTTAAAATTATCATAATAGACTAATTCTCATGCAATTTATCAAATATAAAATTATCTTTTTTTTTTTTTATTAAACTGGGAGCTGAAATTTTTTATTTGTAATTACTAGGCAGTTAGCTTAAACTATTATTCATTATTCAAGACTAATTATGGCATAAGAATTAAAGAAACAAAATTATAAGATTTTAAGAACAGATTTAATAACAACTAATACTGTTAAGAGTTAAATTTGTCTACCATATCATATCTTTAATTATTCCAATAGTAATAAAATAAGCAAAAAAAAAATATCAAATAACAAAAATTAGAAAAAAAAACTATAAAGAAGAAAAAATAATATATACACCTGGGTATCATTTTACATGATAGATAGGTTCCTCAGAAAACACACACAAATGAAATCATGCAAAAATAGACGTAACTTACATTGAAAAAGGGGGTGTGTGTGGTCTGTGATTTTTCAAAATTCACGTAAAAGCAAAGCACCAACATAAAATTACTTTAAAATTCCTGCGCAAAAAAAAAATAAGGAAATAAAATATGACTAATAAAAAATTTCAAATTTGAAAAAAATTGATACAAGACAAACTTTTTTTAACTATAATATTTAATTTTATTCAAAATAATATATTTTTATGCATAATTTACAGTACAGTAATTTACATTTTTTTTATACACATTTTAATTATTATGATTTTCTGGTGACAACGTAATTAATAATTAATCTTTGAGATGATGATTCTGGAATTTAAGAGCATGTTAATGATTAGTGTCATTAATAAGAAAATAATAATTGATTACGTTCTTTTTTAAAAAGCAAAAACAGAATGTGATTTAAAATGCAAAATTAACATGCACAATGTTTGAACAAATTTACATTATAATCTTGTAAAATTTAATATGTGTATACATAAAATGTGGAAATCATGATTTTAATTTCATTATTGCATAAAATCTTACTATTATAAAGCACTGAAAATATTGAAATTACTAAGATGAAAGTCGAATTTCAATAATGTGCTATTAATTTCAATATAATGTAAGTGCATGAAATTTATTATTTAAAGTAATAGCGCATTATCAGAAATCGACTTTCGGTGAAACACGAATCGCGTAACTTCAAAATCGTGTTAAATAAGTCCACGTAAAAAGAGACCCAGGTATAATTAAAAAAATATATCAAATAATTCTTATAAAAATATTTATGATTTGTTTTTACATTTTAGAAAGGCTTTCATTAATTAATATTATTTGAGTAAGATATTTTATCAGTATTTATCAGGACCAATTCAATTTTTGTTACCTTTTATTTATTTTTACTTTTTATTGTCTAGACTTTATAGGACATTCTTGAGTCAGAAATAAGCTTTTTGCAGTCATACAGCAAAAGAGCATAAATTTTATTTAATTCAGGGATGATTATTTAACAATAGACTAAAGATAGACATATTTAACTGATCAAAGCACATTTTTAAGTACTTAGCACATGGGGCAGCCAATAATTGTAACAGAAGTACTAGGGGCCACTAGCCAGCTATGTAAATTATCTTCAATCTACATTTTAATGTTTCCATACTTTTAGTGTTCAATATCAGCTACTTTGCAAGTTATTGATTTTGTCATGGTCCCAAGTTTTTTAGTTGTCCAGCTCATGATCAGCATCTTAAATATCAGAAAAATGATAAAAGAAAAAAATGTTTGATTCAATCTTGTATATGCTATCTAATCTGTCACTGCTGCATTTCCATAAATAGGATGTTCTTTCTTTGCAGTTTTAACTTTTATTTTACAAATTAAATTTATATTTTAATCTGCAATTATAATTATTCCCAGGCCACCAAATGTCCATCACCAGAAGCTTCTAACAGCAAGTGTTATTTCCTTTTCTTACTTGGCTTCCATCAATTGATTGTCTAATTACTCTTCTGATTGACTGTTCTTTCAGATCCCACTGATAAGGTAATTAGTTTATGTATTCAAGATATATCCTGGACCAGAGAATTTTACTTCTATTAAGTTCTATTAAAAGATATTTTTTGATTTCTAAAGTTGTTATCAATGAATGGGTAAAGAACTCAAAATCATTTAATTGTTAATAATAATATTTTTACTGAAATAATTTCATTACTTATCTTCAGAGATTTTAACTAATTACTCTTTTCATCTACTTAGAAATTAATCTTTTCTAATCATGTAATACCATTTTAATCATTTAAGTTTATTATTCTTAAGAAGCTAAATTTTTAAATTATTGTGTATGTATTTTACATTTACATATATACAGCGTCGTATTACAATTAACCATTTTATATGTATGTATTTAAACATATATACACATACATAATAACACTCAATAATAGCAAAACCACAATTATTATTTTAGTTACACTTAATAAAGTATCATTTTAAATTGATTTCAAGATACTTTAACATAATGATTATAAAATAGATTAGCTACTTTTGTTTTATGTTTTTGAATTTTGTAACAGGCTTAACAATACTTATCTCTCAAATTTTTGTTACAAAATAATTAAAAATTGAACATAGTATGTGTTTTATATATTTAAACTTTTTATGTCTTAGGTATGCAGAATATAGATTACAGAATATACTTGTATCCAACAATGAACCACATTCCTTTATTTTTATAGTTAAATACTTATTATTTTTTTAAATTGACTTTTGGCCTAATTTAATTGATATTATTTTGTCAAATTATGCCTACTTAAAAATTGATCTATCATATTATTTTTCCTTTTTTTAATTTTATTACAACTTTAATCAGTTGTGGTTGCAGAATATCAAACATTAACTTCAGTAATCAATGAAAACTGTTTTGTTGTTTATTATAAAGTTTCATTCCAATACAATATGTATATGCTAATAATCATTGTGCAGCTAGATTGGCATAATATATATATATATATATATATATATATATATATATATATATATATATATATATATATATATATATATTGTTCCAGACCGTAAAATGTCCATGCACAAGATGGCTGTAGCCAACACCTTGGCATATATAACTTTATTGAATTCAGTGAATAAACAATGAGAGTTGGTCTATACTAGATTTCCATCTCCTTGCATACTTAACTAGCTCTTATATATTATTTATTTTGAAATAATGAACACACACTATAACTGTATCATATTTATTGCAAACGCTCTAATACGTTTATGTATAAAGATTTCTGTATATATATTTTTCTTTTTTGATAATTAAAAAAAATTTTTTTTAAAAACAAAATATATTTTTTTTGTGTGTGAAAAGAATCTTCCATTTCAAAGGTGGATTTAATTAATCTTTGTCTTTCTATTTTTACTTTTTTTTTTGTATATAATCAAGCAGTGTAATTTTTTAAAATTAATTTGTAAATCAAATTACAGATATGTTATCTAAAGAATGTGGGTGGTCTATTACTCCAATATGGAGTCTTGAAATTCCTAAAAAGAGAAAAATAGAAAAGAGATTTTTGAAACATAATTTATAAAAAAATGTACTAAAAGTAAAATTTATCTGACACAATAACTCAAAGGGAACTGCAAGCAATTGCAACTTGTGGGCAGATGGGGGTATATATAACCTACCTGTGAGGTGTAGGGGGTTATTATTATTTATTGGACTGAGAGAGCTACAATAACCTACTTATGAAGTGTAGGGATTTTAATATTATTATTGGACTGGGAGAGCTACAAGAACCTACCTGTAAGGTGTAGGAGAAAATTATTATTAGATGTTTATTCTTTTGGCTAAATATGCTGCCGGATTGCAGAGTATATTTTTTAATTCAAGAAGGAGTTTGATGCATATAATTTTTTGTTTATGGGACCTGCCCATTATGAATGAACATAAACTTATGTTGAATGTCTTTCCCAGTGATTTTCACAGATATTAAGCAAAGCCACCAACACTTATATGATGTGGAAAATCATTTAATCATACACAGTTCGGTGATCAATCATAAAGAAGGAAGGAAGATTTTAATCCATTTTAAAAAGAATAAGCTTACCGTGAAAGTCACCCGTATTGGTAATTTGTTTTAAATGATCCAGTAAAAAAATCCTTACAAATGATGACCCAAGTTTCATCTAATCGCCTGCAAAACCATGGAGTAGAAGAACTGCAGCAGTACATTGCCCGTTCAGATATGTAATTGCCAAGATGTATGTGTTAGAGACCCAGTATATCCTGATTGAAGGACTCTACAAGGATGGCAAGGAGTTAAAATGAATGTCACCATTCTTTCTGGTAGTTTAGATGGTCCGCCCAGAAGTTTAAACCCAGAGAGCAAGCAGATAGAGATGAGTACAACAACAACAAAAATGTTTATATATATATTTTAGTTTATTGTTTGTATTATTAGAGTGGATATAACAAGTATAATTGTACTATATTTACTAACACATTATAAGTTATAATCATTTTTTTTGTTGTATAAAATATTGTAAAACAATATTGCTTATACATAAATCCTCAAATCCACTAAATATAGGATTATTATTTTCTTGTGCTTTCCCCTCATTTTACCTTTATGTCTTATTTAATTTTAATCATGATGGAGTCACCTCACGTGGAGTGACCTGTAGCCAGCCTATACATTTTTTTATATGAAAGAATACTATATACATAAAATATAACTTTACATACCTAAATGTAAAGGTGTATATAATATTAAAAGTTTATGTGAGTAAATGGGAAAAATTCAAGGGGTTAGATCTGTGTATAACTTATTTCATTGTTTTGGGGGATTTATAAAAACAAATACTTATTGTTTTGTGCAGGGAGAGGGGAGTATAGACCACACCCATTGGCATCCATCTTTGACCATTTTGTATTTTATGGCAAATAAGTTAACTTACGTATAAGTTAGAAAATGGATTTTTTTTGTTTCTTTGTTCATTTTAATCTAAATGTAAATCTTGAATATAAGAATTTAAATATTCTTGTGTGATTATATGTGGAGTCATAAAATTGAAATAGAAAGCCATATAATTAATTTATGATTCAATATTATAATGTTTAAATCTATATGTACGGGAGGAGGGTTTAGTTAAATAAACAATATTATCTCATACTTTATTTGTTTATCGTATAATTTATTGTAGAATAAAGAAAAAATAATACAATGCAATCATTTATTTGTGATATCTGCTTACTATGGCTATAAAAGGTTATAGAAATACTAACCCAAAGTACCTGAGATAGGGAATTATATTTGAGCTACTCATCGGGATATTATATCGGGGAGTTGAATTATAATATACTTTTCACCCAGTTTTCCTTCATCCAAATAAAATGTATGTCGAAGAACCTCTTTGCATACTCTCTCGGCAGATAGAGAAGGAAAAATTATTTAACTTTTTGCTTTCTTTTATTATGTTGGGGGTGGCACTAAGGGTTGTTAAATTAGTACAATCTTTTAAGGGTATATGAAGAGCAAGGGAAAATGTCTACAGTGCAAATACAAATTGGGGTGGAAGTATAAATAGTTTAACAAGGAAAGATTTTGATTTTATTTGAAATCAATTTTTTTTCCTCTAATAATTAGTAAAGTAATACTCATTTGTATTTAACCCCAGGTATTATCGAAGATTATTATCAATCTCCCATTTTAAAATGTACACATCATTTTATGCTCATGACATACACAGATATATAGTATCATTTTTTTTCAAATAGATAAGACGTATGGGATTTTGAACCAGACAATATATATGTATATTGCTAAATTAAAATTCATGAAAATATTAATTAAATATGTACAACTCCCTGATGAAGATTAATTATTATTTTCAGAATGTCAAAGAAGATGCTAGTCTTCTGCATTCTCACTTCTATAAAATCAGCTTTCTGGATATAAATCCATATAACCACTTAAGTTTGAAATAAAGAAGAACTTTTTTTTATTTCATTAACCCTTTTCCTGCCTCTTACGAAGCTCCTCGTCAAAATCTGATGTCACTCTAACTCTTCCAGTTCTTATGCTAAAATATTCGTTAAACAGGTATTGAATAGGTTTTTAAAAGTTCTGTTAGATGGTGCCCTCTTCCGAATTATTTTACAAGTAAAAAATAAAAAAAAACGCATTTAAACTTAAACAAAGAAAGAACATTACTTGTGATTGGTTCTTAGCATGCTCTCAGCCAAAAAAGACATTCTGATTGGCTGGAAAGAACAAAGAAACCACCTGATCAAAGAAAATAAAGAAAAACGCTGAGATTTTCATTTCGAATATGATTTAAATTATTATAAAAGAATATTTTGAGAAATTAAAATTATTTTCAGAGAGAATACTAAAAAAACAAAATTATTTTCGAAAAATATTGAAGATTTTAGTAAAAATATTTAAGATTTAGTAAAAAGAAATATTTACTTTTCTATAACGTAAAACTTGACCTTTTTGTTTATATTATAGCTTTTATGTTGCCGAAATTGAATATTTTAGAATAAATAAATAGCAATTTATTTTTGAAAGAACTTTCGTTCTCTTCATAACCTGAAAAATTAGTAATATACTTTTTATAAACGTATCTGAGTTGAATTTAATATTATAGGCAAATATGTTTTAACAATAGGCTTTGTCTTCAGTTTGTGAGTTGGCCAATTAAAAGATTTGATTTTTACCTCATACAACCAATAATATAATTAGTGGTTTAAGGGTTAAAACCCAAAACAAAAGAGCTATTGTATATATTAATGGAAGACGTCTGTTTACCCACAGAATAATTAATTAATAATTGGTTTCCTGGCAATATTAAAAAGTGAAAATTATTTACATTTATGTGAATATAATTACTTTATTTACATTGTTTGTTAAATTGAAAATTCATGAAAATGCATAATATCTTGGTATTCTATCATTATTAACAATATAAAAACATTATAACAGAAAACAAAAATACTTTCAATGATGCATAAGCATAATAATGATGGCTGACAATAAGTTTGAAATTTTTCATTAAGTACTTAAAAGATTATTTTTTATTAATTTAAATGCTATTGGCTCTTTGGTTCATTATATATTCACTTTGTGCCATAAACCAATTCTTATTGGTTTTTTTGTTTTTTGTCACTTCTTTCTTCCATGAAAAGGAATATTGACATGATTTTGATTCTGGTATTGTTGAGATAATGTGCAAAGACAGCATAATGAACCAAAGATCCAATAGCATTTAAATTAACAAAAATGGGTCTCTTAAATCCTCAATGATAAATTCCAAACTTATTGATAGTCATGATTATGTTGCTTATGCTTGTGCTTTGAAAGTATACTTAGTTTATTTAATTTATTTTGTTCTGATATAGTGTTATATATACATATATTGCAATAGTTAATAAGAAGAAATAAAAAGAAAGGTACATTTAGATAATATATATGTGTTTATAAATATGCACCATCAAAAGATCATTTAAACTTATTATAATTATGTATTAAATGGATTCTCTTGAAATTTTATAATTAAATTAAATTAACTATAGATATAAACATTTTTTATAGCAAGATTTTCAAGCTAATTACTATATCATTCTCTATTTCAAAATAACAGAAAATTTTTTCAAGTGCCAGTAAATTCCATCATCAAAATATTTTTCTAAGTTTTTTTGCAATTTTTATAAATAATGATTTTGTAACTTTATGTAGATGTATTTTATATTTTATACTTTATAACTTCCACAAGTCTATGTAATTTAGTATAATTATGCTCATAAGAAAGTAAAGAAAAAACACAAAACTAAAAATTCTTTTAATATAAAACATTTTTTATTTTATAAAATATTAACAAATATTTAATAAAATTATTATAAGAGAATAAGTGACTGCTAATTTTAATATAATCATACTAAAACAGATTTATATTCAAAGTTTTAAATAAATACAAATTATTTCAATTCTTGCTTTAAAACCGTTCTGTATATCATTTAACTGCAATTATTTCTATTGGCCAAGTGAATTAAATTTCTAAACTTTTGATTGGTTAATTACAGAATCAGCAATAAAAATATATTTGTCTTTTAAAATTTTACTTCTTTTAGTTTAGTTTCTAAAAAGCAAATTAATAATTTGTCAGATTATTAAAGTAAATGAAAACTTTTTTTAAAATAAATTTCTTTTTATAATTGATAAAGATAATCTATAGCAGCATATTTTACTATTTATTTTAAACAAAACATGGGATATATAACAATAAATGTGTTAATATATATATATGAAAGCATAATTACACAATATTTTAACATATATATTATTAAAATTAGGACTCTTGATGCATTATCTCAAGTATTATATGAATGAATAGTAATACTTATTTATTTGTATATTTTTTCTTCTTTTAAAAATTGTATATATATATACATATCTCACCAATGTTTCTTTTTTTTAATGTAAATTTTCTAGCCAATGTTTATTATCTTATACAAAGTTTATTTCTGAATTCTGTTCTATATACTGTACATAAAGACATTTTTTTAATATTAAAATTAAAATAAGTAAATGAATCTTTTTTTTCCTGTAGACTTTCTAGGATTATAAAATCACTTTTTAAAATAAAAATATTACTGAAGAATATTTATTATTATTGCTTTTTAGAAAGTCCTCTTGGCAAATATTATTTGAATTGCAACCATGTTGAACGTTTGTCTTAAATGTCGTAGGCAAAATTATAATTAGTTGATCTAATTAATTTAAATGAAGTTAGGATTACAATAAAAAACTTAAATAAAGCTATGCTAATTTACATTTTAAAAAATACATTTAAAACGATTTGATAAATTAATTTAGCTTTTGTTTTTTTATACATATCTTGAATAGATTTCACGTTTATTGAAATCGTACTGACAATTTAATATCTATTACACATTCTCATAATATTTTTTATTTTCTTTTTGTAGCAAATAAAAGTAAATAAATAAAATATTTTGCTCTTATGTTAACAAACGAATAATATATATATATATTTAAAAAAATTTAAATTTTGTACGTTAAATATTAAAAGAAAATGACTATTTTAATTTTTATGCACTGTGTGTGTGTGTGTGTGAAACTCATTTCTAGAAAATTTTTCTTTTTAACTGTTTGTTTTGGAGTTGGAATGGCCATAAGCACTTACGAGTTGCTGTTGCCGATGTTTGATGATATATATACATTATTGTCCCTGCGTTTTAGAAATGAGTAATGGAATGACAATTTTAATGACAAATTATTTTATATGCTTATGTTTAACTCATGGGGAAAAGTGATGCGGTTTTAAAATGCATATATAATGAGAGAGTATGATCTGACTTCCTGTTCTGATGGATGGTTGTGATATTACAAAGTTGAGATGAGGAATATACTGATAAAATCTTGAATATATACATATTCAAATAAAGGAAATTTGAGTGAATTTTTGTTTATTTCAAATAATTTTCCCGTAGAGATTTAATGAAGCGCAGTAACCAATTAAACACATTGAACTGAAATTATATCTTACAGTAAATCCATTTTGGTTGAAATACTTAAGTTAAAAGTAAATCGTTTATAACTATTCAAGCTTATATTATAATTGTAAATTAGAAAATATTATTGTTTACGTTTGAGTATTGAATTTCTAGCCACTTTCTAAATAATCTCATATTTACCTGCTTTTCCTAACAGCTATAAATCTTATATAGGAAACTTTCCACACTTTTTATAAATTCAAATACCACTTTCTTTAAATAATGTGTAATGAAACAAAGTGAAATTATATCATCTTAGTATTTTCTCTGAAATAATTAAAACAAAAGAAAATTACTTTTAATTTATTATTTAAGATTATATTGAATTGTAAATCAGATATTACTGTATGTGTTTTAATATATATATATAATCAACATCATCATCATCATTTTCAATTATTATCGATTCACAACAAGGTGCAGCTCTCTCCAAGTTTATCTCTAGTCTCATTTCTTCACATCACATCAGAAAACTTTATTATTTAGTCTATTTACCTCACGTGCAGTCTCTCACGGTCTTTTGCAATCTTTTGGAATATAGTTTATAACTTCATCTCTATATCTCCAATTTCTTTTACCAATATCCAATCCAACTCTCTTAATTTTTTTAATGACATTAGTAATACCTCTTTATATTTTCAGTCATGTATTTTATTCTCCAATTCTTTTTTCTGCTTTTAACATACACTTCCCCGTGCTTTGCTGAATAGTCTGAAGTTTTGTTATTACTCCTCGGATAAATCTATACGTAAAACCTGGTAAATCACATTTATTAAAAAACTTTTTTTTTCAGTATATTTGTTTTACTATCAAATTATTTTTATCAAAAGTACTCCATTCAAGTTTAATTATATGATTAATTTTATTTATTACAATTCCATTTGTATTAATAACTTGAACACAGTATAATGTCTTCTAATAATTTCTTCTGAAAAAATCCATTGAACATTACTTTAGTCTTTTTAGCATTTATTTTTAGTCCTACTTTTTTACTTTTTCTGAAGCTCTGAAGCATTATTTGTAAAAAAAAAAAAAAAAAACTATATAAGTTTCAAAATCTAGATATTTTACATGTGTAAAAAACCAAAATATAACTACTTCTTTGAATTTTTATGCATGCACTTGTGCCTGTCTTGAAAAATGTTATATTATTTTAAAGATTTTTATGGATGGTCATTGAATTGGACATGTAAAATGAATAAACAATGCAAGACTTTTTAAAAAAATGTTTTATAGTGAATTTGATAATCATTTTGTTGAAAAGATAGACTTCATACATATTATAAAAATTATCCCAAACACATTCTAAAGAAGTGCATTGTCAATTATTAGTATTGGGAAAATATAGAGAAGAATAGAGTACATCGAAGGTACTAAGATTGGATATGATGTTGATGTATTTCAAAAAATTTCTGCTAAAGAAATTAAAAATCAGTATCATATATCAAGTCAATAAAAAAATAAATAAGAATGATTTATATGTGGACATGTTTGTAGTTCCCAGATTAATTTATATAATGATGTGAATGCACTTCTAGAGTAGTTTGTTTTTCTCTGAATTTTTTTTTTAAAGTTAGAATGGCCATACTCATTTATAAATGGTTGTTTATTAATTTTAGATTTAAAAATTATAGTACAATGGAAATTTTTCCATGTAATAATGCAGACAAAACTTCAACTATAATGCAGCAAGCAATAATTAGTCAAAATTTTAATACAACCTGAAATAAAACTATCTAACAAGAATTATATTATTTATCTGAATTACATTTTTAGATTAATTCTGCTAGCTCACTGGTTTTTCAAAGTATTGTGATTTTATGTTTCCTTTACTTTGTCTTCACTCTTTTGTAATTATCTGTAGCATTAATATTCTAGCTTTGCATTTATTTGATGGTAATACCTAGAATTAAAATATATATTGGCTTATTAGTTTAAAAAATATTGTTATTAGTATTATAAAAAGAAACTAACACAAATGGGCAAACAATATTGCTGATTTCTAGTTCTTTGTTCTTAGTCTTTAAGAGCACTAATAAGAATTTTTGAGAAAAAAATTGTTTTGTTTTACATTGAAGAGAAAAATGTATATTTTTGTAATTTATATATATATATTGTAGAATATTATTTATTTTGCTTTATTACTTTTTTCTATATTTCCAAAGTTGAAATATTATTTTTCAAATGTTTTTCTTTTGTAAATTTATATTTCTAATAAATAGAGTCAAATTTATTGTTACATATAATATAGAATAATGATTTAATCTTAACCTTCTTAATATGTAGTCTAATGCCACTTACTATTCAGCATTTTCTAATATTTTACTTGTCTCACACATCAACATAAAATATATGATAAAATGATTATTACTTATCAGAAAATAATAAATTTGACTTCATTTGATAGATATTTTTGTTTACTACTGAAATAAATTTTAAATACTCACATTTTGTTTCTGTAAATATTAAAAAATGAGGATGTAATCAAAACAAAAACTTTACAAGTCATCGTTTCTAGAAAAATTATTTTCAGTTTATAAAATCAATGAAATATTTTTTGTTTCTGATTATTTTTCAAAACATGAATGAATATTTATTTATTTCTCTTATATCTAACAAAGTATGCCTTAAAAGTTTAATTTTTTTGAATATTTATTGCAAAATTATG
This sequence comes from Epiperipatus broadwayi, assembly GCA_028023455.1. Classification (NCBI taxonomy): domain Eukaryota; kingdom Metazoa; phylum Onychophora; class Udeonychophora; order Euonychophora; family Peripatidae; genus Epiperipatus; species Epiperipatus broadwayi. The sequence goes on along the minus strand of JAQFVV010000142.1, from coordinate 1,820,493 downwards.
ATATTTTCTTAATGTAGATTGATTATGTCAAAACTAGAATTTTTTAATTTATTTAAGGCCATATTTATGTTAGCTGTTAATATAACATTATACTTTTGAAAATAAAGTATTTCAAGTCAAAATAGGTTTCTAATAATTTATATTTCTTGATATCTAATAAATATAGTGCAAATTATTTTTTAAAAAATATCTAAAACTGTAATAAATTTGCAAATAAACATGTTTTTGCATCATTGAAAACTTCAATGTCATAAAACACAGAACATTTTACAGCCTTGGCAACACACAATGGCTGAACATGTCAGGGCATGGCTTATGTCTATTGTTAGAGTGGGAATTTTGAATTTCCCACTTTTTAACACAAAACTTTCTGGAAAAAATTATTATAGTAAAATATACCATTTTAACCGCATTTTAATTAATGGATAATGCTTATGAAAAAATTCACTAGAGGGCGAATTGGCCAAAAGATAAAATAATTTGGCTCAATTGATTGTTAAAGAAAATCTTGGAAATATCCAAACAATTGCTCGAGACTTTTCAAAAGTCTAAAATGGCAAGGAGTTAATGTGTCACTCAAATACTATTGTTATTACTAGATGATATGGTTTCAAATTGCCTTGCCAATTTTAATTGATTGTTGCCTCATTATACCATATGTAAAATATTATCTAGATTATAACAATGAAGAATTCCTGGTATGTTTTAATATTTACTAACATAGATATACATATAAAGTAAGTCAAATGTTATTTTCCATTATTAATAGCACATTCAAAAATAATGTATTCAAATATTATTTTGGTATTAAGTAATATTTTTTGAATATATATATATATATATTTTCGTAATAATCTATTTATTTTATTTTAATTCAAATTGAATTGGGTATATGAAAAAATATAAATACGTTGATTAAGAAAATTTCTTTAAACCCATACAATTTGTAATTAAATAAATAAACAAAACGTTTATTTTGTAGTGTTGAAAATAGATTATTGTGAAAGTTCATACAAAAATTGACTTAAATTTAAAATTAAAAAAAAAAGTGCTAAGTGTATGTCAATCTTATTTCATTACATATAGAAAAAAATAATTTCTTTTATGTCATATATATGTGCGTGTGAGTGCACGCCCACTTATGTGTATAGGTAACAATTAATGGTTGAAATGTAAATTGGATTGTTCAAATTTATTACCTGCCTTTCTCTGAATTTTTCTATATCACATTTATTTATTCATCAGTGTAAAAATTCCAGGTCATCTTTTCTCTTTATATATCTTTATTTCAACACTACCAGAGGTAGTCAGATATTCTTATACATAACAAATGTGATCTGTATAAATACAAATCTTAAATTTAGTTGTATTTAAACATAGAAATATTTTGAGCTTAATCTATCAATAGGATACTAGAAATTTTTTTTACATAATAGAAACAATTTTTATCCATATTAAAGCACTCTCTGAAATAATAATTATCATTCCAAGAAACATATGATTAATAGTTGACTGTTAACATTTATAAATATTTAACCATTCAGAATTCACTTTTTTAATAATATGAATAGTGCACTTTTCAGCTTATATTCCTGTTTCACAGTTGTCAACCATTAATACCACCACATAATTTTTAGTCAAGATAATAACAATTTTAATTTATTTATATTAAAATACTTTCTAAAATTTGATTGAATGCACATATTTCAATAGAACAATTAGGTACTATTTACATTTCAAGTGGTGTATATTTAATATCTCATATAGTGTTACAACGTGTGTAGAAATTATCCCCATTTTGTGTGAGAGTGGAGTCATAGTAATGATGGATGCGCTTACCATAGTTACAACTTCTAATCAAATCTGAATTTAGGTAGTATTTTAAATTGTTTACAATTTTGAGAGATAGCTAATCCATAGTCAATCCAGATTACCAACTAACAATGATTGATGAAAGATATCTATATATTTTTGAGAAGATAATTAAAAAAAAGATTAAAAACATCAAACTCTTATTACCTGTCAATTACTTCATCTGATACATATACACAGTGGGTTGTTTAATGTAATTATTATTTTTTTTTTTTCGAATTTATTTTTTTTACTTATAATGTTAATAATCTACAAGTTTGTTTTTCACTTATAGTACATATATTTAATTAAGCAATGCGTAAATCGGTAGCAATTTTAATAATATTAATATAACTTACTTTAGATAGCTTAACTTTATGTATATATAATTTGTTATAAAATAAATAAAATAGACCTTCTGAACGATAAATGTTTACGTATAATATTGAATACGTGTAAAAAATAAAATTTAGAATCATGGTTATGGTTTGATATTGATATGAATTAAAGATGACAGGCAAAATTAAATCAAAGTCTATCGATCAAAAAACATAATTTTAAACGGCACGAATTTAACTTATGGCTAATATTACATATATAAATTTACAGTTATTAATGTTTACTCTATATAAAAACAGTTTTAGATGGAAATCAATCACTATATGGAGACAAAAACAAAAATTTGGTTTAAAAACTAATAACCGTAGAAACAAGCACTTGTAAAATATTTTCTTGGAAGATTATTATTATTAAAAAACTTACTTCTTTATTAATAATACTATTAGAACTTTACGGAAAAGTTAATAATCTATTATTTGGTAAAACGACATAAATAAATATTTATTTTAATTTTCTTTAGTAGATTATAAAGTAGTCAAAATATTAAGTTAGTAGTTATTGTTCTACCTAATGAATGTAATAAAATTAAAAAAGTTTTAAATAAAGACAAAAACTTCATACAATGAGACCGAAAATAATTTACTTTATGCAGTTTCTTTAATTAATTAATGTAGTCTTTAAAATAAAGTTAGATAACTACTTAATAATTAATGACCAAAAACTTTAAGTAAAAAAAAAAGCTTTCAAGTTCAATATTTTAATTTTTATTTTCAACAGTAAAAAAAAGAGGAAATCTGTCCTTTCTTTTATAATTGTATAATAGATCATTAAAACAAACTATTGTTACTAATTTGGAAAGATAATTAGTTTGGACTTTTGTGTGTTCATTAAATTATCATTTTGAATAATTTAAAAATAACAATATAAATTATTAACAAACTTAAAATACTCATTATAAAACAATATCACAACTTTGTTTTATTTTTTAGTGTATATAAGTAACTAATATACATACGTCCTTACACAAGTATCTCTCTCTATATATATATACTATTTGGCATCAAATTGTTCAATCCACAAAAAAGTCATATTGGCAAACTTATCAAAAAAGATATGAAAAGAAAATGATTATAAAAAAGCATCTAATATGAAGTTTTAGATAATGGAATAAATTTCAGATGAAAAATCTCTGAAATATCCCCAAAGAAAAAATATCCTCATAGAAAAAATTCCTCTAAGAAAGTATTCCCCATAAAAGATGATAAAAGCTGTTGATTCTTAAGAAAAAAGTGGCAGCAACAGAATAAAATGTCTGAACAATTTAAGAACAAAAATTGCAGAGCTGTTATTTATGGATATTTTGTAGTAAAATGTTTTTACACTTTAGTTGTTCTATTTTTAATATGAGCAGATGCCTTTTTGTAATTTATTATCTGATGCACTGGATAAAAGTGTAATATTGATTTATGAGAACTTATAGACGAATGTATTCTTTGTGAATGTGTTGTATAAAAATCCAAACGATACAATAAACATAACCAATTAGTGGTATGAAACTTCAGCTTCCCTCTTACATAGTATTGTTTGTTTTAGATAAGTCTATTTGAATTATTGAAAACATAATCAAAATATTAACGTCAAATTTCGTGATCATTTATATAATCCAATTGATTTTTTAATAAAAATATTTTTAAAATAATCAATATTTTTTGCTATCTTAGGCAAAGTTTCAATTAATAAATAACTCAAACACCTCAATTATTTTGCTCAGAGAATATAAAAAACTAAAATAGAAGTTCTTGATATTTGTAAAAAAAAGTTTGAATCATTTTTATATATTTCCAAACGACATATATGCATTTAATAAATTCTCTATCTCAGGTGGAAAAAAAAATCCCATGTACATTTGCATATAAAAAAATTTGTTTCCCTACTAACCATCATTGTTCTTTTTAAAATCAATCATCATACTTATTGAGTGTATATTGTTATTAAACTTTCTCAAACAAAAAAAAAAAAGCATAATTAGTTTGCTTTTATTTTGCAAAAATCAATAAAAATAAAACACAATATGACCCATTATAAAAGCATGAATAATTGGAAAAATTAAATTAAGTACAATGCTAAATGTTTTATCTTTGTGACAATCTTGATTTTTTTCTAAATATAGTTACATTTTATTTTACTACTAAATTCCAATTTCTTTTTATTTGTGGATGGAATCATACAGAACAAAGTTTTTATTACATTTTATATGTTTATACTTTTAAAAAATATCAAGAAATCTTTATCTGTGTACAAAATTCCTTCGTTGGGGAAGATACTAAGTATTTCTTGTTCTAATTTTAATTTCTAGCACTATTTATAGATTTTCTATAAATGCTGCATCATTCCATGAGTATACTTTACATATAATTATGTTTTTTTGTCTTTGTGGTGATATTCAATCTCTGATAATATTTAATTGACTAATACTTTTTATTTTAGACAACATCTTTCAAAAATTATTTTGGTTCTAATTTTATTACCAGTTTTATTTGATTTGATGTATTGCAGGATGGCTTTTAAATGCTATTATATTTCTTCTAAAAGTAACTGAAACATTATATTTACTCATAAACCTAAATATGACTATTTAACAATAATAGGTGAAGCTAATTTGGATTTATTTTTGCCAAAAGATTAAGCAAGTTATCACTTTTTTGTTAGAACAAATGAAGCAAATTTGCAATTAGAGACATGACATATTTTATAACATGTTTTAATTTTACGTCACAATATTACATTGATCACATTTTATGAAGAAAGTTGTACCATGTTTTAATTTAAAACTATACCTCATTTAAAAAATATATCTATATTTTTATGGATATATATATATATATATATATAATCATTCTTCTGATTATTCATTATTTTTTGCCTATTACTTACCTCTCTATCTATCTATCTATCTATCTATCTATCTATCTATCTATCTATCTATCTATCTATCTATCTATCTATCTATCTATCTACCTACCTACCTACCTACCTACCTACCTACCTACCTACCTACCTACCTACCTACCTACCTACCTACCTACCTACCTACCTACCTACCTATCTATCTATCTATCTATCTATCTATCTATCTATCTATCTATCTATCTATCTATCTATCTATCTATCTATCTATCTATCTATCTATCTATCTATCTATCTATCTATCTATCTATCTATCTATCTATCTATCTATCTATCTATCTATCTATCTATCTATCTGTTTGATTACCTGTTTATCTATTTTTCTATTCACCTGTTTGTCTATCTATTTATTTATCTATTACTCTGCCTATTTATACACTATCTATCTTACTTATTTACCTACCTGTTTTTTAATTAAGGTTATCTAGATATCCATTTACTGATCATTGTAGAATGCTTGATTAGTTGAATATGAGATAGTTAAATGAAAAAAAGTTATAAACATCTTGAAAAAATTTTTTTTTGGCTTCGATGTGAATTCCAAGTTGTAGCCATGGGATATAGATGTGGTATCTTTGCATTATAAATGAGTACAAATAACCATTTTAATAATTTTGAAAAGTGCCAAAATGGATCTTCCTGGACCCTGCATCCACATACTAATATAAAAATGCCAGTGTGCCGATAATATCCATATTCTTACAAGCAGTGCATAATATCTTACCTGATATTTGAATAAAATATTTGAAAAAATAATATGTCTTAAAAACATATAAAAGTTGTTTGGAAAACAGTTAAATATATAAAAAGAAAAACGTCTGCCCTAGAACTGAATTTATCGTTAGTATAAGCCGATGACTTTTTATTTACTCGAGTAATTAATTGTTGGTACATTAGGTTATTTAGTAATTTTAATTCTACATTCAAATATATAACAAATAATGTGATTTTTTTAAAATATCGAATGGGAAATTTTTAAAATAAAACCATCTGGTCTATTTCAATATTAAACTTAATACTTTTGCAATTTTCTATCCTTTGTTAAGGAATTAACAACCGCTTGTGTAAATAATAATGCAAATTACTTTCCAAGTAATTATTTCAATTTTTGTTTTTAAAAGGTATATATATATTAAAACTTATTTTTGTTAAAAAAAAAAAAAAAAATCCGTAGCGACAAAATGTGATTTAACTAATTTAATTAAATTAGAAAGCTTTTATTTTCTTGGTTGAAAATTTTTTAAGTTAATGAATATTAAAGCTATATTTATTCTCAACAGCATCAACTCTTTTAGCGGAAATAAAATAATGTACTCAACATTTAAAAATTTATTAGATTCATTTATAAAATAATTGCCATTATTATATTCATTATTACTATAGGCTCCCTGTTTTGTTCACCAAAGTCATAGTCCATTGTTGGATTCATAGAAGAAAAGTTTACCAAAATGTAAGTGAATATCTGTTTCAGTGTTTTTTCATCTTTAGAAGAAGTTTTGGAACAGTTTTCATTCAATGATAATTGAAATTATCTATCATTCCGTTTTATGCAAATGGATGCCATTAGAAATAGACAAAAGCTAGCTTAAGTAATTCTTAGAATCATTAGAATATTACAAACCTTTTAAAAATAATTTTAAATGAAACCAAATAATTCTAAAAAGAATAGACGCTAGAAATCCTAATTTTATTGATAGAATAAATAAGGAATTTATTTGGACATCAAATCTCATAGAAAACGTGGAATATTATATGTTAATGATGGTTTTATGAAATCTATCTTTGCATCAGATTTTAGCAATGTTAAACAAGTTTGAGATGTTAATTCGATCTCAATTTTAGAATTGAACATTATAGAAAATAATATAAGCTATCTCCCTGCACAAAAATCAGGTTTCTCAGATGATCAGAACAGAAGTTATTACCACCCTTCCGGTGGATTGGGGCCACAAAAAAAAAATAATAAAAATTTTCAAATCAACACAGAATTACAATGAAGTGATTCCTGAGCTAAAAAATAATAATTCAAAGACAAAAGTGAATACAATGATGTTTTAGACCTAAACAGACATTGAAGCTGCAAATTATTCGTACTCTTTTAAGCAATAATTATTGAGAATTTTCCAAGGTTTAACAACAAACTTTCAGATTATACTTGAATCATTGATTACTAATCAAGCCCTAAAATTCAATCAAAAGAAGCAGGATCCAGTTAGTATCGCCAAATAAAAATCACTGTGAACCCTGAAGAACTTTGATTGGTGGGTTGAACAGCTATTGTGAACATTTGCAGACACAGGAGTTTGATAATGATTAAGGGCAGATGTTCAGTTCCATTAACCTCAGTGTGCAGGATGATATCACTGTATGCTAGACACTCCAGCTAGAAATATCATATTTGTAACAGTAATAGAGTTTTGTTGTAATATGTGGGCATGAGTCTGCATGCCTCATTTCTTCTGCAGGGGTTGATGATGTTAGTCATTGGGGGTCTGGTTTATGGGTGGAGGCTGGTGACAATTTATTTCCACTACAAGGAAAACCTGCCAGGATGGTACAGGGTCAAAGTTTTCAGTACCTTTTCTGCTCTGATGGGCTGCTGCGCCCCCTTAATGGATTGTTTTTGGGCAGTTTAGATCTGTGCTCGTCCATGTATCGATACACATTAAGCAAAATTATACAACCATTTTATGGATATATTTGTTATCAAGCATACGTACCTTGTAAACCTGGTCAATAATTGTTTTGCCTTGTAACACTGAACACTTTGTAATCCTCCACGGGTAAGTGTACCTGGTAATTTTTTGTAATCTTTTGACTAATAAAGGTTACTTTTGAGAAAAAAAGTATACAATTTTGAAGTTGAATTATTATCTTCCATTTTGTTTTTTTCACAATGACGTTTTGTATTCTAGGTTCTTCAGTCTTACTCAATTAATAATTTAGCCTGATTTAAATATTATTCTATGATAATAGAAACTTAATTTTTTTTTCTATATTGCAAACTATTAAACAATTTATGAAATGGTATTGTTTATTAAAATGTTGTTTAAGAGTTAATTAAAGAAAAAATAAATATAAGATTGCACATTGTATCAATAAATGTTATTTTCCATAATCTTTTTAAAAATTTAATCAAAACTGAATTTTTGTTTCATACTTGATCTCATCTGGTATATATATATATATCTAATAAAAAGTTATAAACTTTTGGATGATAAAATTCTAATACTTCTATTAAATTTTAGAAATATATACTTATACAATAGTATTGTTTATATAATAACAACAGAAAAAATTAATTGTGAATGAGTATAACCTTACTATAGTAAAAAATTATTGATTTTCTTTTTTGATTATTATTATTTGTATGAGAGCTCTTTCAACTCTTTTATATTAGCATCAAATAATCTATAATTATATAGAAAAAAAAGATGTGTATAAAAGTTTTATAAAAATAACTTATTATAATGTTTATTACTAAAATTAGTGCAGTTAAAATATTTATTTAAAAATATTGTAATTTCCAGCAGTAAATCTTAGTCCTGCCATCATGTTCTTCCAACAGCTCCTGCTTCAAATGCTAAAAGTTTCCTCAATACCATCTTTATTAAAGATAAATTTTACACTTTGTCAAAGAAAGAATAAAACTTGATTACATAGCATACTTTAAAAAAAGAAATTTCCATGTGTGCACACATAAAAATTTAATCGCATTTATTTTTGACCAACATGAGAAATAAAATAAAGATGGCAACCTTGTTTAAAAATGGTATAATTATAGTACCACAGCAAATCTTAGTTTTTTTCTGCATAACAGTTGCAAGTTTACAAGCTTCCACCCAAAAAATGTGCTTAATACCATCATTATTAAAGAATGCAACTCATTTTCAATTTTTCCAATTTTCAATCAATGCTGACTAATGTTTTTTTAAATTTTCTCCAGATGTAATTCATGCGGACCAACGTTTTTCAGTTCTCCCAAAATACAATTTATGCCAACTAGTGTTTTTCATTTTTTCAAAATGCAATTATACAAACAAGGTTTTTTTTTCATTTTCCCAAGATACAATTTATGCTAAACTGGATTTTTTTTCATTTTCCCAGGATTTAATGCATGTTAACTAGTGCTTTTTTATGCTGAAATATTATTTTTCCATGTTCCCAGAATGCAGTTAGTGCTGACTAGTGTTTTTCCATTTTCCCAAGATCCCAAGATGCAATTCATGCTGACAACTGTTTTTTTATTTTTTCAAGATACAATTCTTGCTGAACTAGTATTTTCCCAGAATGCAATTCATGCATACTAGTGTTTTTTATTCTTCCATGATGCAATTCATGCAGAAACAATGTTTTTGTGTTTTACCAAAATGCAATTCATCCTGACTAGTATTTCTCCATTTTTTTTACATGAAACTTATGCAAAAAATCAAACAATAAGACTTAGCTTTTTTTATGGGGCCATATGTCAATCTAACACTAACTTCAACCCTTCCTACATCATACTACCATGTGTTCCTACATATGTTTCTCAGTATCACATATAAAAATTATACTTTAACCTAATTTGATGTATGTATCTTGTTGTGTAATAATTATTTTTTCTTTAATTAATATAAATCATGTTTTCTTTCCTATCACAATCAAGATTGTAAACCATTATTATATATGTAATACTGTGAAACAATATGTATCTAAGACCTCATGTTTTCAAATGTAACTTATGTAACCCTTTTTTAGTCTCAATAAAGTTTACACTTTGAAACAACATAAAAAAATATTGTAATGTATTTACATAAATTTTCATAAATAATTTTATTTAAAAATGTTACAATGTAATCACAAAAATATTCATAAATAATTTATATATATAAACCTCCATTACTATACTGATAAATGCTAAAATTAAAATTTGCAGCCTCTTATAATAAAATTAAAAAACAATAGATTTATTTAAAGGATTATTAGCACAGAATATTAACAGAAAGATAACTGTAAACAAGACATCAGCATACACATTAACTTTATTGTAAATATAGGGAATTTACAATTAAGCTCCAGGTATATGAAGAATGCCTGTATTTCAAGAATGCCCGTATTTCAAATATTACACATTAATTTTATGCATATTTTTGTGCATCATGATGACTGACATAAAAATTACTGAATATCACTAATTGATAAATTTTACAGGATTGTATTTATAATACTGTTAGCTATATATTTTATAATTTTATTTTGTATTCTTCTATTTCGATTTTACTCAGTTCACATATTATTTTTAAGGATTAAAATTCAAATAAATGTTGAAACTTGATACATTTATATAAAATATTTGAAAATAGTCTTGCATTGGTGGTCGAGAGGTTAGAGCGACTGCCTTGCACTTACAGGCAGTTGCCCGGGTTGCGGATTCGCGTCCCGGCCGATGCTATGACACTTAAAAAAAATATTTGAAAATAATCTTGAAATAAAAAAATACCATAGTATCTATAATTACATTTAGTTATCAGAGCAATAGAAAAATGATGCAAAAACATTAATAAATTAAATAATTTAAGATATATTTACAGCATGCCTGAAAATATTTACAATTTTTTTGAGATAAAAATAAAATGTTTTTTTTTAATTAGTAAAAAATAATAATTATATTTTATTCTAAAATAATTAGACACAAAGTAATTATAGGAAAAAAGCCTCACATTTTAATAAATAAATAATGTAATAAAAAAAAAATTCTGTTTAATATTTGCTTAACATCCAAATGTAATTTTTTTAAATATTTATAATTGTCTTTTATGTATGAATGTTATATTTTCTCCCAAAATTAAGTGAAAAGAGTTGTCAATCATGTACTATGATCAAGTGATAAGACTTGATGATCATTTTATAGAGAGTTTGCTATTTTGACCATACACCATAATTTATTTTAGCTTTTTAATATTTTTAATTATTTCAAAAATCACGTGGAAATGAAATAATTTACTAACAAAAATATTTTTAAAACTCTGAAATAAATGCTATTTTTTTCATAATTTTAATGGGAATCTAAAATTTTAGTAAATAAATAAAAATATAATAAAATTATACTCTTATTAACAATTAGTTGGATTATGTGATAGGTTTGTTTTTTTATAAATCATTGATTTATACAAAAAATTGTTTTAATTTATTATGAAAATGGTGAGATTTAGTGCTCAATTTAATTATAGACTTAATATCATGATTTATTTATAAACCTTATTATTGATATATTGCAATTAATTATAATTTACTATATACATATATATAATAATTAATTATATAAGGAATATATTAAAAAATAGTTGTCCTATTTATACTTAAAAAAAGGTTGAATGTTTGATATTTTTTCTTACATATATTCTATTCCATAGTATTATATTAATTGTTGTATATATTAAATGCAATATATGACTTATTTTTCCCACAAGATGTTATAAGATTCATAGTAAAAACAATTTTTAAGTTTTCCATTATTGAATAAAGCATTCTCCAACAATTCACTCCTCAGATAAATCATAAAATATGTCATTACTCTTCAAATGAGAGACTTTTATTGACTTATACATATTGCTTTATCACCTAGATAATATTAATTGCATATTATGAATAAATAATTTCACAAATACTAGAAAATCTTTTAAATGTTGAGTCCAATGTTTTGATTCAATTAATAAAAGCATGTTTAAATTATACCTTTAAGCCACAACATTTTTTTTTGTACTTTGTGGCATTAAAATATTTGCCTATATCAACTAATATTGTCAATATCCATTTCTAATAAATTTATGTTTAAATATTTTTATTTTGTGTATCTCTATGTCTTTTTTATTTTATCAGTCAATTTCATTGAAGATTGTCTTTGTTTTTTCTCATTTTAATTTTACTATAATCTTTCATTAAAATATGCATATTTTGACTTTCATTATGCACTAAAGACATGCTTTGTATTTCAACTAAATGCAGTACTTTTAATATAAGTAAAATAAAGCAGATGTTAACCTACATAAAATCTATATTTTTAAATATTACATACTAATACTTGATTTTTCTTCATTAATATGTTAAAAAATAATTTTATACTAATTATGTGAAGATAATAATGAATTATTTTAAAAATATAATGGTTTCAAAGTAATAATATGCAAATATGTCATAGTACTAGTAGGCAACTTCAATTGTTTATACAACAATTATCTCCAGTTATTTTTTTACAAATTGTATTAATTTTATTGTATTCAATGCTCACTCTAGCCTTTCAAATTGTAGAACTTTTTCCAATTTTAGCTTTAATAGCACTGGTATTAAACAGAGCATTTGTCAAAGCCCAAATATTAGTTTTGCTTATAATTTTATACCAATTTAGAAAAATAATATCTTTTATACTTAAAACCTTCATCCTACCATTCATTCTTGAAGTATATGAGTAAAAATATCTGAAAAAGACAAATGACTTCAAGACATATCTTTCATGCTGAACTGTTACTAATTAGTTAAACAATGTTTTAAACTATATATAATCATCATTTTCTCATTCTTTATCAATACCAAATTATTACACCTTGATTTACAAAGGCCAAAATTCCTACAGTCACATCTTTGATACTAACCATTTCAGAAAAATACACAACAATTATTAATAGTCATTTATTAAACTAGAGATTATCTCTACCTCAGATATAGACTTTAAATCTTGGTTAAAAATTAATATATTTGTCTTTTTTAATATATATATATATTTATATCAACAGATGGTGTTCTACTAAAAACACCGTCAAGCGTATGTTTACATAAACGTCAGAGTATGCATTTACTATCTCTAACTTTAATTCCACTTTCAGATCATGATTTCAAGCTATTTGCTATCAACAGTGAAAGACAGGGATTTTAGAAACTAGATCTAAACACAAACTCTGAGTGTTTATGAAACAGTTTCTATTCAGCTTGCAAGTGTGAATCTTTTAGACATGTAATGTCTTCAAACTCAGCATAGCAAGCCAGATAGCTACACGGGTCTGATCTCAGTTCAGCATCACCACATAGTAGAAACCTCTGCAATATATATCATTGCTAGAAAGACCTCAAAGGTACATTTATGTAAAACAAAAAACAAGTTAAAAACTTGCTAATGCTTGTATTTATGTCAACAGATGGTGTTCTACCAAAAACACCATCAAGCATATGTTTACATAAACGTCAGAGTATGCACTCACTATCTCTAACTTTAATTCCACTTTCAGATCGTGATTTCAAGCTATTGGCTATCATCAGTGAAAGACAGGAATTTTAGAAACTAGATCTAAACACAAACTCTGAGCATTTATGAGACAGTTTCTATTCAGCTTGCAAGCGTGAATCTTTTAGACACGTAATGTCTTCAAACTCAGCATAGCACACCAGATAGCTACATGGGTCTGATCTCAGTTCAGCATCACCACATAGTAGAAGCCTCTGCAATATATATCATTGCAGAGGCTTCTGCTATATGGTGATGCTGAACTGAGATCAGACCCATGTAGCTATCTGGTGTGCTATGCTGAGTTTGAAGACATTACGTGTCTAAAAGATTCACACTTGCAAGCTGAATATAAACTGTCTCATAAATGCCCAGAGTTTGTGTTTAGATCTAGTTTCTAAAATTCCTGTCTTTCACTGATGATAGCCAATAGCTTGAAATCACGATCTGAAAGTGGAATTAAAGTTAGAGATAGTGAATGCATACTCTATTTATATTGAATTAAATGTTTTTATGGATTATTATTATTATAATTATGAATAGCAATGAGGAGATAATATTTATGAAATAGAGATAAACTTTAACCTTTGTTATTATTAAGAAATTATCAATTACTACTAATTGACATTGACAATTCCTGAGACTAAGCAATTTTTTTCTCATAAACCTATAATAAATCTTTTGTTGGGAGTTCTTTTTTGAAGTAAAAAAGGTCCTCTTTTACTTCAAATCCAAGTTTTTATATGGATTTAAACCCCAGAAAGCTATTAACAAATGAGATAATACAACTTCATTTCTCTTTTTCTATTTGCAATATTTTTTAAAGATATATTTAAAGCTTTCACTTCACAGTATATTCTTGAAACATAGGAATAAAAATATCTGGAAAAGCTATATAGAGGGATGGTTTTAAATATAACTTAAAAACATATTATATATGGAAAAAGAGAGATGACATTGAGTTTGTTTGTATATAATTAAAAACAGACATTTTAATCTTTAATTGAGATTTAAAGTTTATACCTGAGCTACTTTAACAAATGATTAGTTATGGGGATAGAAATTTTGACACTTGTAAATCAAAATCTAATAATTTGGTATTAGTATATAATGAAAAAAATGAATATATATGTAAAAGATTGATTCTGGGCTAAGTGATGAGTGTTGTATAAAATGCACATCTTGGCATTTTAGTAATCATTTGTTTTTTTCAGGTAACTTTATTCATATGTTTCAAAAGGTAGGTTTTAAATATATCTTTAAAAAATTACAAATGAAAAAAAGAAATGAAGTTATTTCCTGTGCTAGTTGGATTTAAATTTTGAATCAGGGCTAGAGATAATATCTAGTTTACTAAGTACAGAACATCATTGAGCTATTATAAAAATCAGTAAGGCACATATGTCAAAAAGGTGAAATCATTTCTCTTTAATTAATTAAATTATTATTAATAATCATTAATTTTTTATTTAAAGTTATCAGTGTGAAAGTTGTGGGTGTAGAAAGTTAGACATTTGCAACTGAAAGTGTAAAAATAATGTCATAATACTTAACTTTGTGAGCAAAGATTGACAAAATTATTTGTAATGCAATACATAATATTAACTAAACACAGATAAAGATATCAAGAAATGTTTTATAACTGTTCAATTATAACAAAAATCATTAAAACTGAATTAATTTTATATCTAAGGCATAATAAATTATGTTATGAATAATTTATAAATTGAATATAATCATTATATAAAAGTTTTCATTAGACAATTTAGAAAATTAACATCAACTAAAACAGGTAATTAGATTCATATGTATTATGCAAATATTTACATCTGAATGTTTTACCACCAATCATAGCTGTGAATAACTAATTACAACTTAATATTTGATTGATATATATTATTTTTTATAGATGCTTTACAACTAAAATACCTACCTAACCTGTATTTTGTAAGATGACAAATTCATTCATTATTTTTGATGAATGTATTGTTAATGTAATTAAAAAAATATAAAACAAGTATAGACTTATATAGCCATATAGTCAAGTGTATATTCTCATATGTTTATAAAACTTATTTGTATTTACCCATTATTTGTGAAGACTTTTAAATTACTTATCCAAATGATTCATATGTTCAAAATTAAAAGTGAATTTTGGATTAAAAATTGAATAAAATATAGTCATCATTTGATAGAGTAAAAATAATTTTATGTGACTTTCTCATATGCTTACTTATAAGCTTCCAAGTGCATGTAAACTTGAAAGATCATTAAACATCTGATGAAATAATGCTATAATATCTCTACTCTTAGACTATTTTCTGGCTTTAACTTTCATCAGTGAGGATTAGTTTTAAAGTTAGAACAAACACAGTTATGCACAAAATAGTCATTTAAGTCACTAGCCTGAAATTTAGAAAAGTCTAAATTCAACTCACTCAAATAGTAAAAAGGATTAAAAGATTTATGCTAGGTGAATAGTTCCAGCCTTAAATCATAGTTCTTACTGATGAAGGCAAAAAATCCATATTCATTGATTAGTCAAGCTTTTTTTTTTCATATGTCAAATGTATTGACCAGGAAACGAACATCTGGTTCCTGTCTTTAAGTTTGTAAATTTCCCAGTAGGTTTTCCTATTGGCCAGCTGCTTGGAAGGCAGCTATGCTAACCACTAGGCCACCAATGCTTGACTAGTCAAGCTTACAACAGACATCTTTAGGGTAAGGTGAAAAGAAAACTATTGAAGAGTACAGTCATAAAAATGTCTGGTGAAAATACTAAGAAAATTTTAAATAAAATTTATTCGTCTATGTTAGTATTCTATCATGCACTAAAGGATAAAAAATATGTTTCAAATTTCACTGTTTATGGAGATAATTTTATGTGTTTAACTAGTATCTAATAGGTATTAGAAATGAGGCTTTAAATAGGACAAATTAAAAAAGCAAAAAAAAAAAAAATAAAATAAAATAAAATAATAATAATAATAATAATAATAATAATAATAATAATAATAATAATAATAATAATAATAATAATAATAATAATAATAATAATAATAATAATAATAATAATAATAATAATAATAATAATAATAATAATAATAATAATAATAATAATAATAATAATAATAATAATAATAATAATAATAAATACAAACCCTTATTATAAAAATTATTAAATGAAAAAAGCGAAACGAGTACATATTTTATTATAAAACGAAATCATAATCAATAAATGGAGAGGGAGGTTATTTTTTTAAAGTAAAGAATTATATAATTTTTTTATTATATAATTATTTTTATTTAAGATATATAAATTTTATTAATAGTTGTAGTAATATTTTATAATTTTAAGCTCTAAGCTGAATTATAAAAAGGAAATTAACTTAAGTATTGTAAAGACATTCACTTATATATATATATATATATTAAATAAAGTGCCTATAACTAAATAGGTCATTGTGTATAATCAAATCTAACCAACAATTAACATTTACAATAGCCAGAGAAATCTTGTAATTATTTATTTCTTTTCTAAGTGCTTTAAACTTAGACAATGATAAATAATATTAAAATTTACAAATCAACCAAAACATGAATAAAACTGTTCCTAGTGAGCTTAATTTACCACGGCCTAAGTTACAGTTTATTTAAAGAACTTAGATAAAGAATTAGACATAGAAATACGACCCACATCCTTACATAAATTACATTTAGCCCCATTCAGTCTTAACACTAACTATAATATTAAAGAAAATATTACCTTTTACTTATACACTAAAATATTTGAGACAAATTTCATTTAAATTTTTGCAAAACATTATAACATGACTAAACTAATAAAGTAGAAAGTAGATTAAATAATGCATTTGATTTACCTGATACTTTATTTCAATTTTTATATTATTCATTTTAAAGTAGCATAAAATGTTAGCTTTTACTTGATGTGATCATTAATCCAAGATAAATCTATTTTAGAATCGGTAATCCATTACATTCTTTATTTATTTGGAAAAATCCATAATTTATAAGTAGCATTCAAAATATTTCTTTATACTCCAGTGTCCTTTTAAGTATTACTCACATATTATGCATGGGTAATGCTCCATGCAAGTATTTCAAATCCTGAAAGACACATTAGTAGTTTTTGTTGCATATAGCGGTTTAATTCCTTAAACAGATTTTATTTTTATCTAAAAATTTTGATGTTCAGTACTTTTAATTCCAAGTACAAGATTAATTCATTCATCTTTTTATCTTTAATCCTTTAAGTTAATAATGATAATTGAGTTAGTAGTAAAGTTTATCAACTGAGCAAAAAAAATTTTTTTTATCATTTTATAGATCAAAATTCATTTCATTAATAGCAAGTTGATAAGAAGCAGATTTGATTTTAAAAATATTATTTAACATTAACTTTTCTTTAGGATAAATATCTTTCCAAGTTTAATCTGAGAGCTCTAGCCTCTCTTCTCTACATCAGCTCAGCAGATTATCTTATTTCATTCATTCATCTTGATATCTGATGATTTTAACTATTATCTTTTATAATCTTTTCTAGTAATATATTTAGCTCAGAACAATGAAGTCAATAAAACGGTTTGTTCACTAATCGACTCTACTTTTATATACTTTGCAGAGCAGTATGAAGTATCTGTATTGCCCTTTGCTTTTATTAAGGAAAATACAAGTGTCACATCTTAGCATACATTATAATAGATACATTGTATTATATACTTTAGTTATCAAACAGAAAATTGCTATTTCTGAGCAAGTTTTAAGGCTTTGCCTTGTTGTCATCTTAAGAGTGCCTGATTTTGGCCTCGTAGTACAAAATAAATAAATCAATTGACTAGATTAAGTGTTGCAAATCTTGGAAAGGTTTCTAAGAAGATGTCTCATTGTCATCTTGGGTATAATGGAGCATTGCTTTGATAGCCAAGGAAGGTTGATTTCTGAAAAAGTTTCTGAGGTGCCCCTCTTTGTCATTATGAGATCAGGATCCATACATGAATGTAATGCTATTCTATTTCTGATGTCATTTGAATTAGTAATGAATCTAATAATTTGAGGTTAGTCTCTGAGATGTTAACTCATCATGAGTAACCTTTTATACCAACTGTATCTCTGGGTTCCAGTTTGCCATTGCCTTGCATTCATTCTGATTATGTATGGAAATCATAGTAAGACTAATATTCTGATGATGATTTCTAATATACTGTCTTATTGTTTGTTATGGTCAACTGCTCCCAGGTTTCAACATAGAGCCATTTGGGTGCCAGTAGGATATCTTTCTTCTTAAGTTTGCAGATAATTTCTTTATAGATGATCCAAGGCTCATGAGAGCCTGATTTAAATTTTAACTGACATCGCCATAGGGCAAAGAGAAAATAAGTTGCTAATCTAATTGTGGCAATTTTTCCATTTTTTAGTGCTCTGTCTATTGAAAGCACATCTCTTTGGTTTAGTGGAATACTCTCTGTAAGCATTACTCTTACTTGAGATAGAAATGAGCAGTGGTAAAACATATGTTCCAGAGTTTCTTTATCTGCTTTGCAAAGTTCACATTGTTACATATTTTACTGTGTCCTATTCTAGTTACTAGGAAGTGTTGTGTGGGTAATGAGGAGTAGTTGTATTTTATCATGAAATCTATGAACATCAGCTTGAAGCCTCAGTATCTTGTTTTACTGAACAATGATTTGGTTGTGAGCCTTAACCTTGTTGGAATTTTGCTGTGATTAGGGTAAATGTGTCTGTATATGTCCCAATAGGAGATTTTGGTTTGAATTACCTGGTTAGAGATAGGAAATATGCTCTGAAGGTAGTTTTTTAGGTCAGTGATGTACTTGCTTGGTACTGGTGGTGGTGTGTCTGTTGGTTCTACCAAATCCTCTGTCTGATTATCACACCTTTCTGAATAGGTTATTCTGAGAATAGCTAGAGCCTTGTGGGCATACCATATGTTTATTACATGGAGACCAAGTCCATTTAGATCCTTTGGTTTCTGCACCTTGGTAAGGCTGATGCAGATGCTTTTACTCTTTCACAGTATTGCTCCTTTGTTAAGTGTTTTATTCTAAGAGTCATAAATAAGAACTGGAAAAACAACTATTAAAAATCCTCCTTTTCAAAAACATATATACATTTTCTTTTATTACTAAGTTAATTCTAAAAAAAGCACTCCAAGTTTAATTCTATGATTAATTTCATTCGGTATTTGCAATTGTTAATTTTTCTAATTAAGTATTATCAAATTTCACTTTTGTATTTTAAGAAAATCCCTTGAAGATTGTGTTTGTCTTTTAAACGTTTATTTTCAGTTTTCCCTTTTCATTTTCATGTGATAACTCTTACATTTTCTGAAGATCTGAAGCATTATTTGAAAAATAATCACATCAATAGCAAAATCTAGATGATTTAAATAATTCATATTTACCATTTTAGCTTCCCATTTTAATAAATAAAATATTTATTATAAAAGTGTTGTAAAAAGTTTTGGAGATATGGAGTTACTCTGTTGTACACACTTATCAATATTAATCATTTTAGTATCACTATGTAATCTACTTATTGCTGATAAATTTTGGTAAAATATAATACTCTGGGTCTATTTTGATGCTTAATGTTTAATCACTGTAAAAATGCATTTACAATTAATTAAATGTCTTTTCATAATTTTCAAATCCAAATAAAAATGGTAATTCACATTCAATGGTCTCTTCTATAACATCTCTATAACATCCCTCAATAGTTGGATTTGATCCACTGTGCTAACACCTCTTTTAAATCTAGTCTGTTATTTTGGTTGCTTAAGATCAAAAGTTATTTGCAGATAGTTATAATTATCTTGATAAAAATAGTGTATAGAATTGATAAAAGACTAAGAAATTTATAATTTCTAATACCTTTAGTATCTTCCTTAAATATCAATATTACCACTACATTCTTTCACTCATCAATATATCTTTATCAGTTAGATATTTGATATATAATTTTGTTAACAATTTTTCTATTTCTTCAACTGTTTTTTTTTTAAGATATCGATTATAATTCCTTCATTATTACAGATTTTCCCTTTTTCATAGATTTCGTTGCATATCTCACTTTTTCATTTAAAATACTAGATAATTCAGAAGATATTGTAAATGTAGGGGCTACTTTTTCCTATTCTTTACTGCTATATAATTCTTTGTAAATCTTTTCAACTTATTTCTTGATGTCATCTCTCTTCTTAGTAATAGCTCCACCATTTATTTCTTATTGCTGAAAAAGTTTTCCAACAATACTAAGATATTTTATACCTTGGCGATTTTTATTTTCGTCTCTAGCTTTCCTTTGTTAATGTATAATTACATTTTTATATTGCTATTAAGAACTCTAGTATTTTAGAAATTTCTAGATATTTAATTATTCTTAATCGATTATTTATATATATTCCTTCTTTTTTAGTATATTGTTCCATTTCAATAGAAAATTTACTGGTAAATTGTTTCTTTTTTTACTAGAGCTATTTTCATTGCAGTTTTTAATAACGTATCAGTTGTTTTATTGATTTTATTTAAATCTGAATCATCTTTGAAATCTGTTAATGTTTTAAAAAGATTTACAAATTTTAATTTAAATTCATTGGAATGCTTTTGAACGTTAACAATATGAATAGTAAATAGTTTTTTTTTTAAAAAATAATTTTTAGACTCTCTAGTTTTTGTATTAACACCCATCTTATATCTCATTAATTGATGATTATTTACTGCATTGAATTTGTTAAGACCATTACAATCTTAAAGTACATATTTTTGGGTAGGCAAAATATATTCCAATTTTGTTACACCTTCATTTGAATGTTTCCATGTCCATTTTCAATTACCATTTTCTCAAAGAAAGAATTTATAATATAAACTCTCTCTTTTTCTGAGAACTGCAATAGTCAATGTTCTCTATTCTTTTAACACCATAACTAAATTTACCTATAGCATTTTCATCTTTTTATTATTACTTATTTTATCAATAAAAGTCTCGGTGGCTATTTTAATATATTGTTTGGTCTAATCAAAAGATTTTTGTACATTCATATAAAAATTCACTACTTTATTAATCATTATACGTGTTGGAGCATAAATCTGAATTACTTGCATTGGATATTTTTTATTATACCCTCTTGTTTGATGCACTGAATCGCTACAATGTTGTTCTTCCACTTTTGATTTAAAATGAATCTCATTCCACTTGTTCTTACAATGCCTATTCATTTGTTTATAATACATGCTCATTTTTAAAAATAATTGATTCTTTATCTTCTAATTTTATAAATTCGAACAATGTCCTGTCTAATATAGTTAATTCTTCCTTCACTTGAAAGTGATCTGCAATTGTAAGTATCTTAAACGGAATTATCTTCAAATAGTAGCTCAAGTCCCTCCATCCAACTACTGCCTTGGCTGGTGACTTCATGGTCCCCCGGGAATAAAGACCATAATTTAGTTTTGTCTGGTATTATTATAGATATCAATTAAAACAATTCGTTAATGTGTATTCATTCTGCCTTCAAGAAAACTCAATGGATATTTCAGTTAAGATCTATGAAGCAACTGAGAAAAAGATCACAATATTTCTTGAATTTAAACTCAGAATTAAAAAGCCAATAAACCCATTACACTGCCTGATGCATATTCGTGACACAAATTGATCCATCTTTGTATATTATACAAATAATCGTATTGTAATAATAGTTCTAAGGACAAAAATATAGGCAGTGGATATTAGGAGTTTGACCTGCTCTGTACCTTTAACGCCTCAAAGAGGAATTTAAAAGTCTTCTTTCAGTTAACCGAAAATTCATTTCTGCATCTACATATATATATATATAACAAAAATATTTAAACCAGATTAAAATATAAAAATTATATTCCAAAAGAGATTAATAACTGAAACACAGGATTGTTATATACCTGTGGCTATATATATGTAATATAGGGTATATGAGCACAGACTTTCACATCACCCACCTCTCTCCACTCTATCTAATAACACTGATACACCTAAACACATATATGCTGAAAAGATAAATAATCACCAATATACGTATTTCATGCTAAACCAGCAATCATCAGTTGGTCCAGACTATCATCTTTACACACATATATAGTATAAGTGCTCAGATATATATTAAGATAGACTATCCTCATAGTTTAATGGACAGGCTTCAATCCACTCCACACTCCAACTCTTCAACCGTCCATCCAATTGAAAATCTGATGATAGAATGCTCAGGGTGGCCTTTGAGCATTCTATCATCAGATTTTCAATTGGATGGACGGTTGAAGAGTTGGAGTGTGGAGTGGATTGAAGCCTGTCCATTAAACTATGAGGATAGTCTATCTTAATATATATCTGAGCACTTATACTATATATGTGTGTAAAGATGATAGTCTGGACCAACTGATGATTGCTGGTTTAGCATGAAATACGTATATTGGTGATTATTTATCTTTTCAGCATATATGTGTTTAGGTGTATCAGTGTTATTAGATAGAGTGGAGAGAGGTGGGTGGTGTGAAAGTCTGTGCTCATATACCCTATATTAAAAGAGATTAAATAGACTACAACCAAATAATACAATAATTATATATATAATGCTGATAATTTAAAACTCTCTTTAAACTTAATTAATCATTTGTTCTGCCACATTTTTAAATATTAGAATCTTAAACTCAAAAATAACTTTTTTTTTTTATAAATAATCTTTTCAAAAATAATGACTTTAAAACTAAAATGAACAACGCAGTTATAAAAAATTGTAAACCGCGATATATTAAAAAACGGGAAAAAGATGCACGGAAGTGGAAATACTTTTTTTGCAAGATACTTTGACAGTTTTCCATTCTTATAAAGTTTTTAGTCTATTCAAGCCTTAAATCATGAAATTGTTAAATGCAATGCACCGAACTTGTTTTTGTACAATGTTGACTTTAGAAAATTTACCAAATAATTCATTTGCTTTTTAAAAAGCTTTACAAAAAAAAAAACAAATCAAGAAAAACAAAAATATTCCAAAATACTTTTCTAAAATATTAACACTAAGGTGGTATTCTGAAATAAATATGAAAATGTTTAAAACAATAAAAAAAATTAAGATATTGAAAGCTTTGATTTTTATGACTTGTTATCACTTCTTAATATTCAAGATATAGCCCACGAAGATAAATTGCAATGGGAAAACATTTTTGTATTGTGCTTTAATTCAAAATTTTATTTAATTATTAAAACTGGAAAACTTACCGATTGAAAATAGATAAAGATATTTATTTACTGGATGTCAGTCAGTATTCAATTCAAGTTCACTAAAATGCTTTTATATGGATTGTTTTGGTAGCAATTTAATTTGTGTAAAAATTGAAGTGAAAAATACCATCACTTTAGTAAAACGTAATAATGAAGAAATCACAGATATAATCATGTACTGTTTATATATATATATATAACATGTCACCATTATTGTTAAAAAAAGGTTGCTTTGATAACAGTTTGAGATAATTGATTGTTATTGATATTGTGATTGTCTAAGTATTGATTGATTTTAATGATTATATATATTGAAAATAATCCCAAGGTAAAATGCTATCTTTTTCAGGCTGGCTATTTTGAAATATAGACTCTAATATATTTATATATTTACTTCACAGAATGAAATATAGACTCTAATATATTTATTTATTTACTTCGCAGAAGATGTTTCTGAATTTTCAATTTAATATATATAACTATGACTGCAGAAAGGAGTTTGCTATTAACTGAAAAGAGACCCCTTGATTCCTCTTGGAGGCCTTAAAGGAACCTAGCAAGGCAAATTCCTAATGTCTACTCGATACTTTCTTGTCGTTGCAGCTGTTATTACTATGTGATTATTCATATAGTATACGAACATGGATGGGCTGCTCACCAACATGCATTAGCCAGCATGGTGAGTTTATTGGGCTTTTTTCCTCCAAGTTTAAGAATATTTTTTCAATATATACAATCATGACAGACAAAAATAAATCATGGCCCTTATTCCCAGGAGGTTGTAAAGTCACCAACCAAGGCAGCGAATCCCCTGATTGCGGACTCAGGCTGCCATTTGATGACTTTTTATTTAGGTACTTACAACTGCAGATCACTTTCAAGTGAAGGAAGATTGCAAGAGTTAGAAGAACTGTCTTATATTAAATGGGACATTATTGGACTTTGTAAAGTTAGAAGAAAAGGTGAAGAAACAATTGATTTAAAAAGTGGACATATACTCTACTATAATGGCACAAATATTGGAAATTCAAGTGGAGTAGGATTCATTATAAATAAAAAATGGAAGAATAACGTTGTGGAGATTGATGGTGTATTAGACAGAGTGGCAAGATTAGTTTTACAACTTAATAGCAGATACCAAATACAGATAATTCAGGTTTATGCCCCAACAAGTTTTCATAATGATGAAGTTATAGAAGATTTTTATATGGATGTACAAAAGGCTTTTGATCAGAGTAAACAACATTTTAAAATTGTTATGGAAGACTTTAATGCTAGAATTGGTAAACAAATGAAAGATGAAAATGTTGTAGGTCATTTTGGTTATGGTAATAGAAATAAGAGAGGTCATAGACTTGTGGAGTTTGCAGAAAAAGATAAACTTCATATTATGAATTCTTTTTTTGAAAAAAATGTTAAAAGGAAATGGATATGGAAGCATCCAAATGAAGGTACAGCAGAATTGGATTATATTTTGACTAACAGAAAATACATATTTCAAGATTGTAATGTTCTTAATAAATTTAATACAGAAAGTGATCATCGATTAGTAAGATGTAAGATACATGTTAATGCAAAACTAGAGAGACAAAAATTATTAAGAAAAACAATATTTACAGTTGATATTCCTAATTTTCAGAAACATTCTAATGAATTTAAATTAGAACTTACAAATCGGTTTCAAGTATTAGTAGATTTTGAACATAATTCAGATTTGAATGATATTAATAGTAAAATAAGCGATACAGCAATTGACCAATAAAATTTCTACTGAGACTAGAGAATTTATGAAGAAAATAAGGAATATGAGGATATACAACAATGATGCGTAAAAAAAGATTGAATATTTCGAATTTTGTAAAATGGTGTTGAAAAGAGTTAAAAATGATATAAGAAAGTATAATTGTGAACTAGCAAGGAAAGCTGTAGAAGAGAATAAAAGTCTAAAGAGTGTAAAACAACATTTTGGTATTGGTAGGAAATTTATATCTGCAATAAGAAAAAAAGATGGCATTATTACTAAAAAGAGAGATGATATCATAAAATGTGTAGAAGACTTCTATCAAGAATTATATAGTAATAAAAAACAAGTGCCTCCTATACATATTATATCTTCTGAATTGCCCAGAATTTTGAATGAGGAAGTGAGACATGCAATTAAATTTATGAAGAAAGGGAAGGCTCCAGGTAAAGATGGAATTGTAATTGATATATTAAAAGAAGCAGGTGAAAAAATAGAAATTTTTTGGCAAAGTTATATACTAAATGTCTAAATGATAAAGATGTACCAGATAATTGGAAAAATGCAGTATTAATATTAATATTTAAAAAAGGTGATAAAGAAGATATTAGAAATTACAGACCTCTCAGTTTTTATCAGTTTTTTTACAAAATTTTTATTAAGATAATTACAACTTGTCTACAGAAAACATTGGATTTCCACCAACCAAGAGAACAATCTGGATTTAAAAGTGGTTTTAGTACAGTAGAACATATCCAGGTATTGAGAGAAATTATATAAAGGACAAATAAGTATGAGTTGCCATTATGCTTAGGATTTGTAGACTATAAAAAGGCATTTGATTCTATAAACTTTCTTCAGTGATTAAAGCAATGGATCATCAAGGTGTAGATCCAGGATATTAATCATATTTTGAAGAATATTAATAAAAATGCAACAGCAACAATTAGATTACATAATGATAGTCGGAATATCAACATTGAAAAGGATATAAGACAGGGTGACTCCATATCCCCAAAACGTTTTACAGCAGTATTGCAAGAAGTATTTTGTGGATTAAAATGGGAAGCTAAAGGAGTGAAAGTAAATGGAGATTATTTAAGTCATTTAGATTTTGCAGATGATGTAGTTGTTTTTGCAAATAATGCTTTAAAGCTACAGGAAATGTTGTAGGAGTTATCAGATGAAAGTAGGACTAAAGATAAATGTTAAAAAGACTAAAGTAATGTTTAATAGATTTTCTCAAAATATGAAAATAAAGATTGCTTATGATGAGTTAGAAGAAGTTAACAGTTACAAATATCTTGGTCAGATTATTAATACAGATGGAAATATAATGGATGAAATTAATCATAGAATTAAACTTGGTTGGAGTGGTTTTGGTAGAAATAACTTGATACTAAAAGGAAATATGCCTATGTGTTTGAAAAGGAAGGTTTTTAATAAATGTGTTTTGCCAATTCTTACTTACGGATCTGAGACTTGGACACTTAATAGAAGAGCAATACATAGACTTCAGACCACTCAAAGAAGTATGGAGAGATGCACGTTGGGAGTAACATGAAGGGATCGAAAACACAATATATGGGTAAGAGAACAAACATGTGTTACTGACCTCATTGAAAAAATTAAAAGGAGTTGAACTGGACATATTGTTAGAAGAGATGATAACAGATGGACAATTGAAATTTTAAACTGGATTCCAAGAGATTGTAAAAAACCCAGAAAGAGACTACATGTGAGATGGATGGATGAAATAAGAAACTGTGCAGGGGTGATGTGAAGAAGAGAAGCTAATGATAGGAAAAGATGGATTGAACTTGGAGAGACCTTCATCCTGCAGTGGATTGATAATGGTTGATGATGATGATGAACTATAACTATAAGAACATGTGATATATATATATATATATATATATATATATATATATATATATATATATATATATATATATATATCCAGGTATTTAGAGAAGTTATTGAAAGGACAAATGAATAGGAGTTGCCATTATGCTTAGGATTTGTAGATTATGAAAAGGCATTTGATTCTATAAACTTTCTTCAGTGATTAAAGTATTGGATCATCAAGGTTTAGATCCAGAATATTGTCATATTTTAAAGAATATTTATAAAAATGCAACAGCAACAATTAGATTACATAATGATAGTAGGCAAATCAACATTGAAAAGAGTGTAAGACAGGGTGACTCCATATCTCCAAAACTTTTTACAGCACTGCTGCAAGAAGTATTTTGTGAATTAAAATGGGTAGTTAAAGGAGTGAAAGTAAATGGAGATTATTTCAGTCATTTAGATTTTGCAGATGATGTAGTTGTTTTTGCAAACAATGCTTTAGAGATACAGGACATGTTGCAGGAGTTATCAGATGAAAGTAGAAAAGTAGGACTAAAGATAAATGTTAAAAAGACTAATGTAATAATTAATAGATTTTCTCAAAATATGAAAATAAAGATTGATTATGATAAGTTGGAAGAAGTTAACAGTTACAAATATTTTGGGGAGATTATTAATATAGATGGAAACATAATGGATTAAATTAATCATAGAATTAAACTTGGTTGGAGTGCTTTTGGTAGAAATAACTTGATACTAAAAGGAAATATGTCTATGTGTTTGAAAAGGAAAGTTTTTAATAAATGTGTTTTGCCAGTTCTTACTTATGGATCTGAGACTTGGACACTTAATAGAAGAGCAATACAGAGACTTCAGACCATTCAAAGAAGTATGGAGAGATGCATGTTGGGAGTAACAATAAGAGATCGAAAACACAATGTATGGGTAAGAGAACAAACAGGTGTTACTATTGAAATCTTAAACAGAATTCCAAGAGATTGTAGAAGACCCAGAAAGAGACCACATGTGAGATGGATGGATGAAATAAGAAAGTGTGCAGGGGTGATGTAGAGAACAGAATCTAAAGATAGGAAAAAATGGATTGAACTTGGAGAGACCTTCATCCTGCAGTAGATTGATAATGGTTGATGATATATATATATATATATATATATATATATATATATATATATATATATATATATATATATATATATATATAGTAACATGATAAACAATGATCATCCACAATAATATAGATCTATCCTAAATGTGGAATGTCATTTTATAAAAGCTCTAAAGTTGATTTGACACTTTATAATAATTACCACATGTACATGATCATCATAGACTAGCATTGGGTAGCTACTTTGTCATAATAATAATGGATTTTCTATCTCACTAACTCTACATTTATTCAGTCACTATTTGATATAAAGAAATACCCTTAAGATTTATATGCTTTATCACAGAGCAAAAATATGCATTAACGAATAATAACTCAGTTAGAACCTGTGTAAAATTATCTAGCTCAGTTATTAATCACACTAGGCAATAACAATATTTTCCATATATAATTATTTAAGTTGTCCGCTGCACTAGACTATCATAAAATACTAACAATCTCTATTAAAATCTAATTTATTCAGATTATATTTAAAACTAAATAAAGCAAATGAGATTATCACCTTAGATAAGCAGCGAAACCATACATCATTGCTCTTAACAATGGTGTATACTTAAGACATCTACTTGATTGATAATTGAATAAAACTAAATTCGAATCAATAAACAACTAAATTCTGACATACTTTACTAATCTAATATTATTTATAGTAATGCAAATTTACTTTAATATTTAATAACATTCTGTTTAAATCAACTAGTTTCTAATTAATTATAATTATATTTTGAGAACGTTTTCTAAACTATACAATATTTATAACGTTTAAATGAAATAAACCTTTGCTAAGTGTGATATCTATTTTAATAAAATGTTAAATATAATATAAACATTTCATTCATATCCTACATTAGATTGACATGCAATTATTCCTTCAGTTATATTCTAAAATGAAACACTCCACAAGAATTTATTATCAATAAATTCATTAGATAATTTCATATTTTACAGTACTGAATCACATTATATAAAATATTCTGTCAATCGATTATAGAAATGCATTTTATAATAATTAAACTATATATGACGATCATAGGCAATTACCCAAGCCAAAGATAATATTCAATTCTCTACTAGTTAATAAAATTTAAGATCTCTACTTCAAAGAAATTTAAGAATGTAATTGAGACAGATCATTTTGACTAATGATAAAATAAAAATCTATTAACATTTTTGTAACATGACAAGATAAGCAAATAAATAATCAACTTTGAACTAATGAAATTATTTCTACTAGTAATATTGACTTAGATAAGTAAACAAATATTTAAATGCAGTATCAAATAACAAAATTTATATCTAATCAGATTTAATAATGATTTATAAAATATACCTAATTCTATTTCACTTATCAAGATGGGCTTGATTCTGGATCAAACTTCAAGTACCAAAATTATCTTTTGCATTCAAAAGAAATAATTAGACAGATTCACTGGATTTTAAATCAACTCTAAATTTATTGGTTTATAATAAAAATTAATAACAGTAATAATAAAAATATAACATAACAAACAATTGAGGTTTGTAATAGACTAAAATCAATAAAATAATAATAAAATATATGTATATGGAACTCAAAAAATATGTTGCATGACAATAATACTATATGACATAGAAGGAGAGATTTTAAATATCTTCGTGAAATTTTAAATAGAATGTACAATAATAAGAAAAGATGTGATCAAATAAAAATTGATGTAAAAAAAAATCTTTCATTTGTTTCTTATCGTCATCATTAAATATTGTAAATTGTAAGGTTATTTCAGATACTGACTTTCATTTTATATTAATATAAGTTGGCACAAGTAATGAGGTATGTTAGATATTATGTATTATATTTTATTATAGTTCTTTATTGTATATATTTTATTCAATTACAATTTGATGTAAATTTATAAAGTTTTAAAAGAGAAAATTTTATATATTTTATTAAGGATAAATTAATGTATATAACTCTATAAGATAACAAAGCCTTTTGCCAATATTAAGTATTTTATCCTATTACAATTGGTTTACCCAGCAAGGGCATATTCTTTATCTTCATTTTTATTAGCATTATTTTTATTTTATTCAGTTTTTATTGACAATAAACTGTTGGGTTATACTTTATTTTGTTGCAGTTATTATCTTAAGTTGGCAGGTTATATTAAAGTCTTTGTTTCATATTGTTATTGTTTTCATTCTGCTTCCAAATTCATGGGACATGCTAAGGTTGATTTGCTCATCCATTCATGACTCAGTTTTATTCTGCACAAATGCCATCCAGATCTGTGGGGCATTAAGAAAGAACTTATCACAGTTTTATTTTGTTACAACTGGTGCTCAATATTTAGGCTAGATTTATGTTATTATAAATAATATCTCAATTTGTGAGGCATACTAAAGTTTTACGATTCTCTTAATTTATTCTCATTTTTATTCTGTTACAATACATATGTTAATGAACATTTATATATAAATTCAACATTTCTTAAATTTTTATTCTGTTACAATACATATGTTAATCAACATATATATATATCAATTCAACATTTATTAAATTTTTATAAATTAAATATTTTTCCTTTCATAAATACTTAATAATTTTTTTTTTTCTCATGTGTCATAGCATCAGCCGGGAAGCGAACCCGCTAACCCGGGACAACTGCTTGCAAAGCAGCCGTCGCTGACCTCCTGACCACCAATTAATTTTTTAAAGCTGAGTTAAAACAAATTTTATCTATTTGTAAGCCTACAACAATTAAAAAAACTTCATAGGGACCCCTAGCAAATGTCTAATAAGATTCCATTTGATATTAGAATCCATCATCAGCTGAACAAAGTATAAAATCTAATACATTTTATGAAACGCTTCTTACATTCCACAAGTATATGAAAATGTAATCAAATGTTCTGAAATAATTTATTAATTATAAATTAGTTTCTATTCATCAATGATCTAATAATTAATTACAATTACAGTTAACATATATTGGCGCGCACCATTTATTTCAATAATAAATATTCTGGAGCTTAAAATTAATTGAATCCAGTTCTGCTAGTTCTGGTGCTCAGACTTTTTTTAAACCCAAAAGGAATAAATTATCTGATTATTTTTTCAAAGTGTTAGTGGTAGTATCTTACTGAAAAAAACCCATATATGGGTTTAAATTCTATATAGAACTTGCAAATTTTTTCGGACTCCAATCTGGCTTAGAATTTATCTTACAAAAAACTGATCCTAATCATATCAGCCACCATAAAATATTGATGATTAAATAGACATCTTTATATATAATGATAGTATCTTCCTTGAACTTCACTACCCAGCAATAAGAAAATTAGCCAAATAATGTTTTTGTTTTTACGCTTATATTTGAGATTCTATTAGAGAGACTTTTATCAAGTTAAAGTGGGATATATATATATATATTGCTTTTATAAATAATATAAAATTCAATCTAGTGTTTACAATGTCTTATATATATTGTAAAGGGTGGGGGATGGGGTTCCATCCTTACAATATTTATGAGATCATAAATGTTTCTTCAAAAAAAAAAGATCTTTTAATAACTGAGCCACATTTGAAATATTTATGAAGGAAGGATGCAAATGTTTTTGTTTATTTATTATGCACATTTTGTTTCATAAAACTAACAATTTCTGAAAACATAGCGATAATTCTTTTAAACTTACAATTGGAAATTATTGCATTTTCTTGTTTCCTTTATTTGTTATCTTTGTGTGATTTCAATATGTATAATTTTGTAAAATTTTAACCAATATGTATTTTTATTTACACGTTAATGTATGAAAATCATTTGTTACTTTCAAAAACAAACTAATTGCACATTTAGACCAAAGAAATACAGACCGAAAAATATAAAACAAGTAAATGATTATGAGATAGCATGCAAAAAAAAAGCCCACTTCCAGAAAAGGACATTCAACCTACTGACTGGCCACCCCCCAGAGGCCATGCCTTATTACTTCAACAACAGATCAACTTTATTTTTGATAACATCCAACCAACACCAACCTTATTTCAAAGAAAACTTGTGTATTGGGAAGTGTTCAATCTTCTTGACTATCAAAAACAGAGGTTTCCCAGCTGCCTTTCAATCAACATCCCTTGAATGATAAGGATGAGCAAGTTCTGGAAGTTGCCATCAAAAATTGTAGACTTCCTGTTGAAATCAAGCCTGCATGCCCTCCCAACAAATGCATTCCTCACTGTAAAAGGGGGCAGGATATTGACTCTAACTGCACCCTGTGTCAAAGATAGGAAGAGACTACCAATCACTTCCTCTTTGAATGCACAACTTTGAACAATTTAAGAATTCATTTTCAGAAAAAACATGATAAGAAATCACATTCAAATGAACCTCAAGACAGCAATTGAAAAGGGCATATTCTCCCAGATCCAGCTTTCAGCCATAATTAACTTTTCCATCTGGGCATTGCACTGTAAGCTGGTGTTCCAGGCAGAAACCTTGAATAATATATTCACAGTGTTTCAGCAAATAATAAACAAGAAAAGGGATAGAGATATGAACATCACCGATCTCTTCACAACTGCACAAACCTGGGACTCCATTACAATTGGCTAGAGCTTTTCTGCAACTTTGCTGTTTGTCAGTGGTTGTTGTCTACATTATTTCATAAAACTGAAATATGGATACTAATATTACCTATTAACAACATCTCATTTTAATCTTCCCTGCTGCATTTACCACAAATAGATGTTGGAACTGGGGGACAAAGAGAAAGAACTTTAGACAAATTATGCTTCTATGGTTTATTTTCAAAAAATCATTTGTTTATAATTAAAATGAATTTACTTGTTATATTTGGTTATACTATATCTTCTGTTTTTGTTATTTTTGGTTATAAAAGATGGCAATAGTGATGGTGGTATAACAAATGACTACTTTAAGAACAGTTGCCTGGGTTGTGGGTTCACGTCCTGGCCAATGCTATGACACTTAAAAAAAGAAAAAAAAATTGCAAATTAGCAATGAATTTTTTTTTGTCTATATATCATAAAATGCCATATTTATGAGTGGAACATTTCTTTTTTTTAAATACAATATTAAGGTTTCTTTTGGAAAATCGATGGCTATGTAAACACTATTTACAACTGGTATTAATCAAGAATGGGGGATAAAGAGAAAACTA
Source organism: Epiperipatus broadwayi (assembly GCA_028023455.1). Lineage (NCBI taxonomy): Eukaryota > Metazoa > Onychophora > Udeonychophora > Euonychophora > Peripatidae > Epiperipatus > Epiperipatus broadwayi. The sequence goes on along the minus strand of JAQFVV010000142.1, from coordinate 1,786,857 downwards.
CTTTCTGAGGAATATGGGACCTCTAATCTCATCCATTTATGATTAATAACCATTGGAGAGCAAGAAAACATCATCATAGGGCATACATTGAAAAAGGAAAGAAATAGAAAATATACTTCAAAAAGTATAGCTATTCTCACCCTGAAATTAATTTGAGAAATGTATAAAACCTTCTAAAGTAACTTTGATATCTCCCCCACCAAGTTACCTTGGCTTAACTAAAAAAAAGATGCTTCGCAATAATCGATTTTAAATAGTTGTAAGATGTACATCTTTGCCATCACAATTCATCTGCTATGTTGACAGGATGTGATTAGAGGTAGACTATTGACACTATGACTATCAATCTCCAAAAGATTGTCTATTATTGAAAAAAAAAAGCTAAATGATAATTCCGTTTGCTTATTAACAATGTTTTGTTTTAAGTGTATATGTATTCACTTTTTTTTTGAAAAAAAAAAAACAAAACAAAATAAAATAATAATATACTAATTGTTATTCATCATTTTTTTTGTGCAGTGCATACATCTAATACATGCGAGGTATAATTATTATTTATTGAATAATTGACATTAATTTATTATGTATATTTTCATGAAGATGCATATATATTTAATGTATCATTAGGGATATTGAAATTTAACTAAAATTTTTTGTTTATAACTCAATAATAAGATATGTTAGAGTATTTTCTTATACTAGCACTATATTTATCATGCATGCAAAGTTATAAATATATGATTCAGTATTCCCTCTCATTCATGAGTTAGCTCTAGGGAATATTAATTAAATGGTGATGACTTCTTAGTAGAATGTCAAATGTAAACATGATATAGCCAAGTATATCTTTATGTATGATCTTTTATATTGTAATGTAGGGTCTTATAAATAAGCAATTTAGGGGTTCATCTTTGATTTTTTAAAGAGAAGTATAATACAGAAGATTTATGTTCATATTTAAGGAGTGTGGTTTATGTTGACCCAATACTTATGATTTTTAGACTAGAAAATTGATCTCATTTTACCATCAAAATCTATTTATGATTTTCAACCATTTGATTGGAATAAAACATTACTGTATTGTTGGTCCTCATGGTATTTTGCTTACCTCAAAATATTGATGTTTTTCATGTGAATAAAGTCATAGTTAACAGATATTGTTTATAAATACTTTGAAGTTAATTGACTATAAAGATAAGTGATCGAAATCACAAAGAGATAAGTCTTGTACTTTGTGATTCCATTATTGTTATTGCTATTTGAAAGAAAGAAAATATCCATATTGTGAATAAAAGTTATATCCCTTAATTTTTCTTAAATTGTTTTGTGAGTTATTTATTTATTTATTTATTTAATTCTATTATCACTTATCAACATGGAGTCATCATGCTATACTTGACATTGTGAATTTCATCAATTTACATTGAAAGTATTCAAATGCTACCATTGTTTGCCTAAACATTAATTGATGGTTACATTATTATCTATTAGGAATTTCAAAGTACTACATGTATTGACTTTGACTAGCTATTAGTAGATATAAATTAGATTCAATAAAATATTCCATCTGCTTCTAGTCTATATCTCAACATGTGTTTAAGTCTCATGAGTTTTTGCAATACTAAATCCTGAGAGTATGTTATTTATGGCATTGAGAGAGATTATGTCCAGCATGTTATATGTTAACTACTAAGTTTAGGGGGACATAACAAAGTTATTCTCTAATATATGCATGCCATTCATATCATCACATTAAGGCTCCTAGATCTATGTAACAAAGAAAAGCCTTCATTTAATAAGGCAGACCCCTGCATGTACACTATGTACTATTGCATTTTTCTGCTCAAAACTGTAGGACATTTGTTAGGTTAATCTGCTTTGCTCAGCCAAAATGCTTACCATTGTAATATATATGTAAAAATGCTTGAATAAATAAAAATTTCTATTCTTGCCAACTGTTACCAAAATTTTCTCCAAACTGGATTTTTTTTATGCAATTAAACTTTAATTTCAATAATATAGCTTGATGTTTTTTTTTTGGGGAGGAGGGTCTAAAATTTTATAAATTAATATTTTTTGTAATAATCCTCACTTTAATAAAAAAATATTAATATTTTTAATATTTGTTAATTGATAAAAGTTTTGTAACAGTTTGAACTATGACAAAAATATATAAACATATTTAAAATCATTAAATAATTTTTCAGCTTTTCCGATTTTAAATAAAAATTTAATTGAATAAAACTATAAAGTTAAATAAAAAAAAAAGGAAGTTTTTAAATCAAATTATATAAAATTATTTTAAATTGTATTCTGCTAAAAAACAACAACTATAAAAAACAATGTAGGTTTTAAAATTATATTAATGTTGTTTGGCATTAAACAAAAAAAAAGTATAATTTTAAATTTTGAAGATATTATAATCAAATTATTAATAATTTAAAGTTGAAATAGAAACAACTAATGATCAAAAGAATGCAAAAATAAGATTTATAAATAAAAATACTTTCTTAATTTATTAATATAATTTTGGAGTTTATCTTTTTAATGAGATGATTGTACTTATTTGTTTTTTTTTTTTTTAGGAGATGTTTTAATAAAAAAACACGTTAGTCTTATCATTAAAAAAAATTTTTAAATCAACACTGATATAAAGATATTTTAAAATACCAATGGTAATTTTATTTCACTTGTGTAAAATATTGAAATATTTATTTTTGTTTAATGTATATATGTAAAAAAAAAGAGATAATAAATACATTTTTAAAAACTTTTTTCTACTTGTGGAAATAATAAATAAATTGTCATATGGAATTTGTATTTCACATAAAAGCATAATTTTAATAAAACATACTTTTGGAATTTATAGTTTTTGGTTCACTTTCTAAATATTAATTATCAAACAATCTTTATAATTATCATTTCAGTTTCTAAAAATAATTAAGTCAAATTGTAAACTGAACAGAGAAAAAAAATGAAATTTTGGGCCAAAATCTCATTATAACCAAGTTAGAAATTAAAAAATTTATACTTTTCAAATTTATGCAAACAAAAGTATTATTATTTATTAAAAATATTTTTAACAAATTTATTTTTCAAAATTAGATTTTAAAATGAATTAACCAAATTGTAGATTTACAAATGAATAAAATATTTTTATATAAAATATGCTTTATTTGTCTATATATTAATACAAGATAAATCCACTGCCCAATATGAAATGGATATCTTTGGCAGGTTCTTTTATTTTAGTAAAATCCTAAAAGGTAGATTAAAAATTTTGTTTACTTATAGAAAAAAATACTTAAGAAATAGAGAGCTGTGACCTAGGTATATATACATATGATCATACATCAGTGTATATATCCTATATATATATGTATATCATATATCATATATACATATATATATATATATATATAGTAAATGTTTAGCATGCAAAGAACCTTGTTAGTTTATTTTACTACTGATAACAATATTGTATTATGAATTCCATTGAGTTGGACAAGACAAATTGTAACTCTACATTTGGTGTAAACAAGCAATAAGAGCCATGTAGGAAGACAGAGAAAGAGTATCCATGTAACGTTTATACAATGAATACAAACATCAATGATAAGTGGAGTAAATGGTAATTTTATTACATCCAAACATCATTTAATTTAACTGAAGATGTCTGACTTCAAATTTAGCCAAAATATTATATGTTTTCATATAATATGTATATAAAAATATTACATGCGCATACATCTTTTATTTAAATAATAATATATGTCTTCTTAAACATATCCTTTAAAATATATGTGTGTTTTTTTAAACATGTTATATAAAATCCAGTTGAGCACCATGGCTAAATGCAATATTCTTTTATGCAAATGTAATACTTCATTTTATTAAATATCTATGGTCAAATAATAATATATCAGGGTTCAATATATGTATGAAGCTATTAAACTATTATACATCAATGAATTATTGATATTAATTAAAAATAAAAAAACTGAATTCAAATCTAAAATAAAATAATGAGTTTTATTTACAAAAATAAATAAATAAATAAATAAATACAAGTATGAATTACACAAATAATTGCTTTAAACAAAAAAAAATAGTTATTCACTGAATTTCACTTTTGAGAATTATCGTAAAATAAAATGTGTATATGCACATGTGTATATTTCAAATGTACAAATCTCATTATCTTATTTTAATTTTAAGCTTAAAATATAGCTTAAATGCTATGTTACCTTTAAACATTAAAATAAATAATCAAATTATAAAAATGTTACTTTTATGCTTAAACAATATTAACCCCCATAAATATAATGTATGCATCCTATAATGATATGTGAAATATCTGGTACTTTGGTATTATTTCTGCTATGTTGTATTACTCAGTAATGTATTATGCTAAGTTTGCAATATATTTAAAATAATGCTTCCAAAAATGTGTGGACAAAATTAATCAATAAAATTTGTCCACAGATCTCATGGAGGGGTTATTTTAAAGATATCACAAACTTAGAATAATACATCACCAGGAGTAATACATCATACCTGTGTAGTATACAAATTCACATTTAAAAAGAATAAATATATATATATTAAGCATGAACAAAAGGAAAAAACACATTCTAATACTAAATAAAAAACAGATAGTTGTGACTTTGTAATATGGTACTCTTTGTAAATTTTTATTATAACCCTGTGTCCTCAAAGCCATCCTATCCCCTCCCAGTATAATGCGGTACTTTGACATCATAAGCATCCAGCACATGTATTACCAAACTTCAAATCTAAAAGAAAAACACTTATTATTTCCAAAGACTTCCTGAAAAATATATTAATTATGGAAAAAGAAGAAATATAAAAAAGAACTCTAAAACAATTTTTAAATGGCGAACTGTAACAAAGTTGTAAGTTTAATATTATATTTGATTTTTTTTAAAGATATATATATAAAGTTTCAGCAAAAAACAAAAACACAAATATATAAAGTTTTAGCTGTAAATATATATTTTAAGATATAAAACTGTATAACTTACAAATAATTTGAGAGATGTATTATATTGTGGAGGGTAAAAAAGGCACTGGCGGATCAACCATTTAATGTCTTCTAAATAGAAAGAAAAGGGTCACTTTATTTGACATAAATTAGTAATGCCAGAATTCTTGGTTATCATGATATCATAAATGAAAACTTGGAATAAATATTACCGGAGCAAACGTCACCAGAGTAAAACGTCAGAGCAGGAATAATACTATTTGCCTACTCTGGATAACTTCGGGGGGGGGGGGTTCGTTTGAAAGTTAAATATATATATATATATTTATGAATATAAGCATAAAAATAAGCTTTTTATTTTATTTATTTGTAAAACTAAGTAGTACTTTGATTTAGGAATGATTAAGGCTGATTGTTGAAAGCGAAGATGGTGATGATAAGAAATGTATAATATTAAGTATGATGGAAATATAATCTGTCGACGGTAGTTGGACATTTTCGTTCCATAAATAGTTCACAATAAATTCTTCGAAGATAATAAATCTATTAATAGAATAAACTAATTATTTTAAAATAGTACAGCTTATTAGTTAAATGAATAGAGTTCTAGAATTTTCTTTTAGTTAAAAGAGAATAAAATTTTATGTTATCACCTACTAATTATCGAAGACTTTTCAATTAGCTGTTGTTGATAAAATATTGTTTTTAAATTTTTTTAAGAATGATAACCTAGATAACAATTTTTTTAATGTCAGGTGTTTTTTGGTGAAGAAGATAATTACTGAGGACAATTATGCTCTCAGCCAAAAGTAATTATATTCAGCCGTTCTTTGACTATTTACAGCAGTAAATTTTAAAATATAATCCTCATTGCAGTAGTCCGTTTTATTAACCTTTTTAAAAAATGTATTTTTTGCCACATCCATGTCTCTTGCCGCACATCTCATGCACATGTCAATGTATTTTTTGAACATATAATTTTTTCAATAATATTATTTTTAAGACTTAAGAAAATAAAAGAATTTATATGAATTTTTTAAATAAATACACTAACTGAAACACACAGGGTTATTATATACCCGTGTCTATATATGTAATATATAGGGTATATGAGCACAGACTTTTACACGACCCACCACTCTCCACTCTATCTCATAACACTGATACACTTGAACACATATATGTCGAAAAAATAAATAAACACCAATATACGTATTTCATACTAAACCAGCAATCATCAGTAGGTCCAGATTGCCATCTCCACACATATATGCTCATATACCCTATATATTAATAAATGCATTATATATTTATTAAATATATATATATATATTTTTCTTATATCGCCTCTTTTTTTATTATTTCGAAATTAAATTTAAGAATAAAATAATACAATGCATGTACATTTATTAATCTATTCTTGCCTGTTCTCTGATTTATATATAAGCAAATCAATTATGTACACACATCTCATCCACATGTATATGCAAGATGTATTGAATGCAATGTATCAATGTAACTTATCACTATTCTTACTTAGTTTTAATGCAAATAATTAAAAATGAAAATATACTAAATATTATTCTAAATTATCAGATATGAAATAATGATTTATAGTATGTTAATAAAATAAATCTTGAAGTAAAGATTGGTCTTATTTTTATTTCTTATAGCTCAATAAAAAGTATTGTTTTTTATTCATGAATTCAAATCTATATATATATATATATGAGATATAAAAAGCATATTGAGTATGTCTCAAAATGTAAAAAAAAATATAAACATTATTTATTGCAAAAAGTAAACATTTCAGTGAAGATAAATTCAAATATTTTTATAAAGTGAAAAAAAAAATTATGTGATAAAAAACACCCACCCACACACATATATGTATAATTATCAATAAAATTTATTTGCATCTTATAGATTGTTCGTGTCTTGTTTGATTTTTTTAAAAAAATTAAATAATAAAGTCTTCAATTTTATCTTGAACAGAATACCACTATAATAGAAATAACTCAAAAATTATTCTCTCAGAAAAAAAATCTTTGGTTTGACGTCCATTATTCATGAAATTAAAAAAAAATGGAAGTAATTAATGCATTGTAACAGAATATAAAGCATGAAATTAGCTCATAGATAATAATAATAACAACAACAACAAAAACAACAACAACCAACAACAATAATAATAATAATAATAATAATAATAATAATAATAGTAGTAGTAGTAGTAGTAGTAGTAGTAGTAGTAGTAGTTCAAGGGCAACAGTCCATTTATTAACAACCAAGTTAAAAATCTCTAGTTTTTCATGCTTCAAAAGTACTCAAAACCTAAGCCCAACAATGTAAAAAACATATCCTGATATCCTTTTTTCCATTTTCAGTGAGTTGATAATTAATTAATAACTTTGTGTTATATTTTTAATTCAAAATTTCGATTAAAATCAAGTTACCCAACATATTTTTAGAAAACAAAATGGAGACAAAGCCATCACATGTCCAGATGCTTCCCACCAATATTACTAGCACAGAATTTCAAAATCTAGAAGTTCATACAAAACATAAGCTTATTTTTAATTTTCTTGCAGCAAATTCAATCTTTGTGGGAAAAAAAAATCCAATTACAAATTTCCCAGCAAACAATTCACTTGCTCACAAACAAGTTAACAAGCTCTGATTTTTATGTTTAAAAAGAATTCAAAATCTTAGACTAATGCAAAATAATAATATACCTTTAATCAATTGACTTCCTTCCAATTTTGTAGCATTTTTATTCAAACATGTAATTAAAATCAAGTTACTTAATGATTTTTTTTAAAAAAAGCCATCTGATGACCAATGTCTGCCATCAATAATATCAGTACTGAGTTCAAAATCCAAAGGTCAATCAAGTGTACACTTATTTTTAGTGTTATTGTAGCAAACTGTGATCTTTATTTAGTAATAAAAAATTAATTTCAAGATCCCAGCAATTAATTCACTTGCTTATAACCAAGTTAACCTCTGGCTGTTTATATTTATAAAGAAGTCAAAACTTTAGGTGCAAAAAAAAAAAAAAAACTAACTTTATATATCTTTTTCAATTTCCAATCAGTTGATAACTTATTTCCAACTTTGTGTTACATTTTTCATTCAAATCTTTAATTAACATTCAAGTTACTAGATAATTTCAAAAAACATAAGTCACTTCCAATAGCATTGCTAAGCCTAATTACCTATCCAGATTTAGCATCTCCCTATGTCTGGATCCTCTAACCATGAATTTCACACTTAAATCACATTAAAAGCCTTAATCAGCCTCTACCTCTAACACAGCCTGACCTAGAATCTGACAAAATACAACTCAGCAATAGCAAACAGTTCTAATATAACTGTACCAGCAGCCCCTTCTGGAAATTAGGATCCTCTACATATGGATCTCAAACAAACTTTATTGAAAACCTTCCTCAGCTTTTATTCTTAATACAAAGGTAGACCCAGAGTTTTCCAATCTACCAAACTCCAACTTATCAATAGCAACCAATTCTAACATAGCTATCACCTCCTTCTGGAAAACTCATCTATTCAAATGTAACACAAAGGAGGCATAGTGGGATTGTACCAATTTATGAAAGCAATCCTACCGTGTTTTCCATCCACACCAACATCATCCCCAACCCACATTGCTAATGAAACCAAGGGAAAAACCTGGTCACTCAAAGAAGATTCAGCATCTTAACAGATAAAAAAATAACACATTGATCTCATACCAGTGTGGACCTCACAGACAATTGTCACACAATCATGGAAATTTCTAGTACTTTGCCTATGTTACCCAGGCAACCCGACCATATAAAACTAAACCTGTTTTGTATCTATAGATACAGAAATCCAGAACATGTAAAATTTATGTGATCTTGTGTAAATAAATAAAACAACTTTTATATATGTAAACCTAGAACTACAGATTACCCATATAACCATGGCGATCCAGCTATGTAAAACCTTGTAACTAATCCACAGCATAATCTTATGTAAATAAATAGATCAACTTGTACATACATAAACATATATTTACAGATTACCCATCTAACCATAGCAATCCATGTGATGTAAAACTCTTGCAACTAATTCACACCATGAAAAAATTCTTGTAATCTCATGTAAATCAGTAAATCAACTTTTACACATGTAAACCTCATCTATGGATTTCCCATGTAACCACAGCAATCCAAGCTATCCATAGTATGTAAACATTCCTGCAATCCTGTGTAAACCAATAAATCAACTTTTATATATGTAAACCTACAACCACAGATTGCCCATGTAAACACAACAATCTAAGCTATATAAAACTCTTGTAACTTTCTAAGACAAAGTTTATCATTGATACATAATAATAATAATAATAATAATAATAATAATAATAATAATAATAATAATAATAATAATAATAATAATAATAATAATAATAATAATAATTATTATTATTATTATTATTATTACAAAATAATTAAGTAAAAATTAAATTTTGAAGTTATTTAGAGTATAAATATTTTTATAGATAAAAAATAATAATTTTGTTCTTTATGGTAAAAATTAAAAAGGAAGCCAAATTTACTTTTGTTAAAGAACTAATTTTTACATTTTAGTTCTTGTCAGAGCAATGGAAACTGCTGGAGTAATATCCTAAATGTAAATTTTTTTGAAATAAATTTCTCAGATAATAAACTAGAAAATTCAATAACGATATAAAAATAGAAAAAAGAGTACATATAATTTTTTAAGCAAATGTAAAAAAAAGCCCCAGACTCATCAAATAAGTTGAATAATTGTTAGAAAATGACACTAAAGATTTTTAAACAAAATATTCATATAATCAAACCAATAATCTCATCTTTTTAAAAATAGAAAAAGAAAGACTTAAAGGAAATAGCAAAAAAAAAAAAAGAATTCATTAAAAAAAATCCAATTATTGAACTACATACTTTATATATATATATATGACAAAAAAATCACAAAAACAAAGATTGTCTCAAATGATATGTTAAACAAAAACCAACTTTAAAAGGTTTTAATGGTTGAAGCCTGAATCAGAAGTAGAAATTTTTTTAATTTGTAATATATTATTTTGACTTACTGTCAAGTTCACATAAATTTATTGTTGATTTAAGAGCATTGTATTTATTGAAAATAAACTCAATGCATATATATTGCTGTAAGCATTATTATTGTTCAAACGAAAAATAAATTAACAAGTCAACCATCATATTTCAAACAAACTTGAATTAGCAAATATTTAGCAAAAACTGTATTTCAAAATTCGTTGACATTGCTTTGTTTAACAATTTATTTTCAGTACGATTGTTTACTTTAATTTAATATCAATGAGTGAAAATGCTAAGATTTAATTTTGGATTTATGTTAGAGAGATTGTATTTTACATAAAATATTCATATTTGATATTTTTTCCCTAAATCAGATTTTAAAAATTGCTGATGTTATAGAAATATATATGTAATAATATTATAATTCGATGTCTGTATTTCTTCAAAGCAATATACATAATTATATAATTGAATATTTATAAATACAGTAATCAGATATATTTAAAGAATTTTATCCACTTAGGAGCACTTTCGACTATCCTTGTAATCTTTGTCAACTAATTTGAAAGACTAACCTTACCATACTTCTGTGATCTTAACATTTGCTGATTTATATATACACCCATGTGTAATTTACTGTATATATATATATATATATATATATATATATACAGTAAATTATATATAAATCATTGGCATATATATATATATATATATATATATATATATGCCAATGTTTTGGCCAGGTCATGCTGATCATCACTGAATAATAAATATGAAAATAATGGTAAATTGACTGCAAAAATTAACTATAATAATAAACAACTTTCTATTAATAGAAAACCGATATAATAAATGTAATAAATTATTTAAGTTAATGAGTTTTCAAAAAAATGCTTCCAAATAGAACATAAATTGCATATATCATCACATTTTAAAGATATCAATGATTTCTCTGATCTAACATTGTTGGAGAGTGTCACATCTGGATAGTATTCTAATGTTTAAAAAATCAATACTATGATTTGTATTTATAGCATGGAAAGATAATACTGTTGTTGATGAATATTTTTTAATTGCATTAATATGTTAATCTCTTCTAGTATGCAATGATTTCTTATACCTATATAAGAAGCTTTACAAATGCTACATGAAATTTCATAAATTTCATGGGTTTTATAGAGGGATTGGGTCTTTAGGTTTAATAGAATGCTATCATTTTTTGATAAGTGGTATATTCTATCATTATATTGTAATGTTTTAGAATATGTCCAATATTGTCTGAAGTTTTTTTATATAAGGAATACAAATTCTAATAGTTGTTTTTTCTTCTTTTTACTTCTTATTTTGATTGTTTTATTATTTCTGTTTTCTATTAATAGAATTTTCATTATTGTTATATATAATGTTTTAAAGCAACTTTTTACAATTATTTTCATAATATTTATTACTCAGTTGATGACCAGTGTAACCTGGTCAAAACAGTATATATATAATAAATTGTTCCAATTGTCCCAGCTAATATTATATTTTTATCTGTAGCCCATGAAAATCTTTATTTTAATATATGTACATACATTATTTTCATGATTGAATATATATATATATATATATATTTTAAAAAATGCATTAAAGGTAAAATAAAACAATTAACTAACCAATAAAAAAAATCTGGTGATAACTGGTTAGAGTGTTCAGTCTAGAAGTTAAAAGCTTAAAGACAACTACAATAACATTTTTGGATGATCTTTATTGAAAAGGTAGTTCTTGAAATAGTTTGATTATTACTAATAATTATGTCTTGTATATTTATCACAATCTTTTTTATGGATGTTATTATATTTTTGTAAACAATTGATTAAAAAATCTGTTGTTACCATCAAAGTAATGCATACATTAAATCTATAAAAGTTTATATGACTAGAATGTAAACATAATGCACTAAACTGCACAATTAATATATATAATAAATGTCTCTGACATCATTATTCCAAAATTCTATGGCTAAAAAATTACAAATATTCAATATGCAGTCTCAGAAACAAATTAAATTAAAACTGATATTAAAAATAACTCATCAGCATAAATAATATCTATTATCGGTGATAGATTTAAACATTTATAAAATAAATTTTAGCGAAGAAAAATAAATAAGCATTAATCCAGATAACAAATAATATTGCTACTTATAAATACCAAACAGAGACAATCCAGTGAAAACATTTTTTTTTTTCAATTTAATTTTTATTATCTTAAAATACTAACATAAATCAAAAGTACTTTCCAAATATAATAATTATTATATTTTTAATATTTTAAAAATGATAAAGTTATCAAACTTATTGTTATTGAGTCAGTTATTAAAATCTCTTTGTTCTTTCTGATAAATAAGCCTAATTAAAGTAAAAATACAATACTTTAACTAATTAGGTATTAATAAATTACCAAAGAAAAAAATGTTTTGTAGTTATAATTTAAATAAAATAAAATTGTATGTTTAATCATAGCTAGAAAGTCAGCAATTTTATTTTAAACTCTATTGCCTATATTTAAATATACAGGAATGGACAGACAGCAAAAAAGATATTCCTTTGCTATTAGGATAATATTTTTTGGTATTTTTTTAATTTCTGTTCAGAAATTAAAAATACATATATAGATGCATAACATTTCATTATTTCATCGATAGAACCATAAAACGGTAAAAAATGTTGCTCTGCAATGGATTTATAAGTGTTTCAAATACATTTAGATAATTGAATTGTAATTTTTTTTAATAAATTATTTTACTTTTATCATACATAAATAAATATCAAATGGTTTTAGTGCTACTGAGTTCATAAGAAGTTCAAGTGCTTGGAAGAGCAAAACCTGGAATTAATACGAGGGCCTTACAGTCCAGTCTGAGAGCAAAACTGGATCAATAAGAGGGCCTTACAGTCCAGTCTGACAAATTACAACTGCACTAAAGCATGCAGGGTAATTGACATCAGTTAAAAAATACAAACTTCTTTTAATTTTTTTCCATTTTTTTTGTCTCATTGATTTTTCATTCAGTTGCATTTTCAACACAATTTTGTTTTAAATAGTCATTTATATAAACTATTACACCTGTTTAAAATTTCAGAAGGATTACATTGTCGCACCATTACCAGAAGCTTCAGCAATCAAGAAACTGTTAAAATGTTTAAAATAGACTGGATTTATTAAAAATAAAAAATAAAACCGGTTAGAACAAACTGTATAGTCGAAAACCAATTCTTGCTAAGAAGATTGTCAGGTATTAATAAAGGATTGTAATTGAAAATCTGTAGTGGAAACTAATCAATGATAATTTCTTTTATATATGTGACTTCTTCAATGTCTATAAAAGTAATTTATTATGAGATTTATTCAAAAATATTTAAGACATATATGACAATTTAAAGCCTTGTAGAAAAAAAGGTGGTATCACAAATATAGGATCTGATAATAGTCTTGTATAAAATGTAGTACAATAGTAAGAAAATATAACATGATGTATTGATTAATTAATTTATTTATTTATGAATTTATTTTTAATTATTGGTTTGTAATACTTAATTTTAAGAAAGTTATAGATAGTATTAATCCTATTTTAATTTTTTAAAATTTCAGGTTGGGGGAGGGTGTACTGGTAAATTTAATTTAAATATCTGTGTAGAAAAAATACTTCATTTATATGATTTGTAAACTTAAAAAACAAAGTGACTTCACAATGTTTTACTGGAAAGTACAGATAATAATGTATTTGAGAAGTTTTGCATAGTAATTTCTTGATCTAACAATATTTCGGGAAACCAGATTTATTTTATAATAAAAACATTGTTTCCAAACAATTTAACATTTTTTAGAATAATTTTGCTAATTAAAAATGTTCTGATATACATAAACATTGATGCCATATACCTCATATGATGCCTCTTCTGGTCTTCTTATATAAACATCGTTTACTATCGTGCCATATTGTAATAATTAATGAGAGATTGATTTCCTGAAAAACATATTTCAAAAAACTTAATAACATTTTTGATAAAGAATGATTTAATATAAATTCCTCAAAAACAGTTTCATTTTTATAATTCCGTTTCACACAGAATGCAATAGTTCCTTATACAAATAAGGCATCTACCCCACATAAATAAAGATACCCAAATATTGTCTACCCAACTCTGCATATAATCTACATAACAAATACATTCATTAAAAAAATATTCGAAGATCAATCTTAGCTTAAAGACGTAACTTTTGAGTTTTTATTTTTATTTTTTAATCTATAATTATACAAATTTTATGCACAACATACCCTTTTGTTGAAATGATTTCAAAAATTCGTTTCGAATTCTGATCTACAACCTTCTGTAAGTAATCTAAAATTGAATTGCAAGTGATAAAATTGTAATTATATTAAATATACAATTTAAAATTAATTTTATTAAAAAAAATTTCAGTAATCACAATTATTACTTTTTTATATATATTTATGTGTAACCTGAATCGCATTTAGCAAAAACCCATTTGCATTTAGTTTTTTTTTTTACTTATAAATGAATAATCAATAATAAGTCTGGAGATTGTAGTCAATAATTTAATTATGGTTATGGAAAATAAAGATGATTTTCAAAAATATGCACAAGAGAAAGACAAAAAAAAAAAGATTAACTTGATTTAGCGTTTTGTTATAAATAATAACTCTAAAATGTATTTGTTAATTATTATAATTAAAATTAATTAACTATATTATATATATAGACAATATGAAAATGACTTATTTAGCGACTTTAAAAACAAAAATTATGTTATATATTACAAATATTTGATTGTTTTTTGATGAATGTATTACACATCAGATGGCAAATTATATTAAAATCTATCTATCTATCTATCTATCTATCTATCTATCTATCTATCTATCTATCTATCTATCTATCTATCTATCTATCTGTCTGTCTGTCTGTCTGTCTGTCTGTCTGTCTGTCTGTCTGTCTGTCTGTCTACCTACCTACCTACCTACCTACCTACCTACCTACCTACCTACCTACCTACCTACCTACCTACCTACCTACCTACCTATCTACCTATCTACCTATCTACCTATCTACCTATCTATCTATCTATCTATCTATCTATCTATCTATCTATCTATCTATCTATCTATCTATCTATCTATCTATCTATCTATCTATCTATCTATCTATCTATCTATCTATCTATCTATCTATCTATCTATCTATCTATCTATCTATCTATCTATCTATCTATCTATCTACCAGTCTACATTAACTACCTATTTATTCATGTACCTACCTATCTATTTACCAAATGTTCTGCTTGTTTATGTATATATACATCTCTTTATTCAACAGTTTAGATCTATCTCTGTTCATCTACTGTACTCTCTGCTTATATGCCCATATATCAATCTGCCATGTATTAGTTTGTCTATCTGTCTGTTTATTCATCTACCTATCTACATAATATATATCCACTCATCTTTCTATTTCTATATTTATTTATTTATCTATTTATACTTCCATCATTCCTTTAATTTTATCTTTCAATCAATAAATCTCTCTATTTATTTTATATATATATATATATATATATATATATTATAATGGTCAGGGTGTGAGTGATCAATTGAGTCTTACCATATCTGCACTACAGGGTGCCACTAGGACATTTCAACCTAGAAAATATATAGAGTAGGCAGATACGCACTGTTAAAAATCCAACTTTTATTTTATTGACCATTTGCCCTTGCCA
Source organism: Epiperipatus broadwayi (assembly GCA_028023455.1). Classification (NCBI taxonomy): domain Eukaryota; kingdom Metazoa; phylum Onychophora; class Udeonychophora; order Euonychophora; family Peripatidae; genus Epiperipatus; species Epiperipatus broadwayi. The sequence continues at coordinate 1,770,978 of JAQFVV010000142.1, read as the reverse complement.
CTAGCTCATGGAGTAGCAGAGGTTTTTAACTATATTTATTGAAAAAATAAACTAGATTACTGCCAATACTAATAACACAACAGATTTCATTAACGCACATTTAAAATTGAGGAATAAAATTTATATTTAGATTTTAACATTAATTTTTAAATTTAATTTACTATTTTAAATAGACCACACAGATGGACATTTTAATAATATTTTACTTGAGCATGTTGAGATACTCATTCAATCTCAAACTAAAAGTTCGTAGCCAAACCAACGCCTGCTTCCAAATATATAGTCGCAACCAATGCAATATGAAGATGCTAGCATAAAATTACACTGACAGGAATGTGCATCTGACAGTGTGATATTATTTGAAGGACATGATCCTCATCCAGTATAGGAATGGACATCTGTCTGGTGAAGGAATCATGTATATAAATTAATTAAAAAGTGCTACGTATGGGGGAGAGTGGTCTTTTCTACCGACTTATAAATCCTTGTCCATAGAGCTAGAAGGGGTCAATGGTGCAGGAAATACATCTGCAACCATTGCAGTGATATGACTGCCTCTTTGGAGTCATGCATTCAGTTGGGCATGTTACTCTATATGCTAAACACACTTCACATTACATTGATATAAACACCCATATATCCCTCCACAAGCATCATCCTAACTATGAAACAAATAGCCTGAAAGTAACCCCTTAAAATAAACATAAATGAATTTAAACATAGTTATTAATTTTTATCCATGCAGCTATTTACACCCAACTTTAATTTGATACATTTTAATTAACACTTAATACAAAAAAAAAAAAGAAATGGAAATGACTGCTTAAACAGATGCATAAAAAATACTAATAATTGATTCTGAATTCTTTAGGTCAGATAATAGTTCTTATTTTTAGCTATTAATTGCAAATTCAAAAAAAGTTCCTATTAGATAAACACAAAAGTTCATACTCTATGGATTGAGCAGATTGAGAGGGCCATCTTCATGATCACTTTCGTAGATTGTTTGTCCTTTGAAACAAAACTGCTACTTGCCATGCATTTGGTCAGGAACTGTCATCCAGAGGCCTCAGCTGGTTGTCTGGAAATTAAATTTATTGCAGACTTCTACATTGCGAAATCTGCAATACAGCTATGGTTCATATATATAGCTTAATAGTCAGCATCTAAGACAACCACAATTATAATAATCATTTGGCTTTTATATTTTTATTAGCCTCTTATCATCAAATCTTCAAATTCAGTGAGCAAGATGTCACTAATCCTCTTGTGTTTCATTTACGGTCTGTGCTGTCATTTCATGCTTGCATTGGTCATTTAATTTCTTTTCATTCTCTTACCATTTGATTATTCGAGTGTACCAAGGGCTAGTGTGCTTTAGAACAATCATTTAATTAATAAAACAATCATTTCCATTTTCTAAGATTATAGAAATCAACACTATTTCTATTTTCAAAAATATCAAATCTTTACATCTTTACTTTTTTACAAAAAAAAATACTTTCAAATACTTTTATTTTTAATATAGTTTTTAAAGTTTCCCATCTGTGTGATATATATACTTTAAACAACTTTTAGTTTTCAGTTTTTAAGTTAAGTTTTTTCTTTTTAATAAATCAATTTTTATTTATGATCTTTTTATTTTCATTTTAAAATAATGTAACAGCACTTTATATACTGTTACAATATATATAAAATCTACACTGTGTATAATAATTGGAATCCACTATTCATATAAGATCTTGGACAGCATATTTTTTTTATCTTATGATAATAGTTTATTATATATATTATGTTAATATAAATGTCTTTATATGCTGTTACATGTTTATAAAATGTTATATATATATATATATATATATATATATATAAAAAAATTTATATATATATATATATATTGACCAATACATTTTTTTTTAGCCAAGACAATTTATGAATATGAAAATATATAAAAATGATGCATTAAGAAGAAGTGAAAGAGTTGATAAAGATATGAGAAAGTATGATTGTGAATTAGCAAGGAAAGATGTAGAAGAGAATAGAAGTCTCAAAAGTGTACAATGACATCTTAATATTGACAGAAAACTTATTTCTGGAATAAGACAAAAAGATGGAACTCGTATTAAAAAGAGAAATGACATCATAATATATATATATGAGTTCTATCAAGAATTATATAGCAATAAAGAATAAGGAAAAGTACCTTCTACAACTAGTATTATCTTATGAATTGCTCATGGTTTTTAATGAAGTGAGACATGCAATAAAATTTAAGAAGAAAGGAAAAGCTCCAGGTAATGATGGAATTATAATTGATATCTTAAAAGAACCAAGGGAAGAAATATAATTTTTTTTTGGCAAAGCTACATACCAAATGTTTAAATGATAAAGATGCACTAGGTGGTTGGAATAATGCAATACTAATATTAATATTTAAAAAGGGTGATAAACAAGATATTAGAAATTACAGACCTATCAGTATTTTATCAGTTTTATACAATTTTTTTTACCAAAATACTTACAACTTGTCTACAGAAAACTTTTAGATTTTAGCCAATTAAAAGAACAAGCTGGATTTAAAAGTAGTTTTAGTAAAGTGGATTACATCCAAGTATTTAGAGAAGTTATAGAAAGGGTCAATAAATTTGAGTTGCCATTATGCTTTTGATTTGTAGATTATGAACAGGCATTTGATTCTATAAGCATTGTTTCAGTCATTAAAGCATTATATCATTAAGGTATAGACCCAGAATATTGCCATATTTTGAAAAATATTTATAAAAATACAACAGCAACAATTAAATTACATAACAATATTAGGAAAATTAAAATTGAGAAGGGTGTATGACAAGGTGACTCCATATCTCCAAAACTTTTTACAGCAGTTTTGCAAGAAATATTTTGTGAATTAAAATGTGAAGCTAAGGGAATAAAAATAAATGGAGATGATTTAAATCATCTAAATTTTATGGAAAATGTAGTTGCTTTTGCAAATAATGCTTTAACACTTCAAGAAATATTGCAAGAGTTATCAGATAAAAGTAAGAAAGTAGGATTAAAAATAAATGTTAAAAAAATTAAAGTAATGTTTAATGCATTTTGTCAGAAGATGGTAATAAAGATTGATAATGATAAGTTAGAAGAAGTTAACAACATCAAAAACCTTGGTCAAATTATTACTACAGATGGAAACATAATGGATAAAATTAATCATAGAATTAAACTTGGTTGAAGTGTTTTTGGTAGAAACAACTTAAGATTAAAAGTAAATATGCCTATATGTTTGAAAAAGAAGGTTTTTAATAAATATGTTTTACCACTTCTTACTTTTGGATCTGAGACATGAACACTTAACAAAAAGCAATATGAAAACTTCATACTACTCAAAGAAGTATGGAGAAATATATGTTAAAAGTAACAAGAAGAGATCAAAAATGAAATACATGGGTGAGAGAACAACATGTTGTACTGACATTATCGAAAGAATTAAGAGACTGAAGTAAAGTTGGTCTGGACATATTGCTAGAAATGATTATAATAGATAGACAGTTGAAATATTAAACCGGATTCCAAGAGATTATAAAAGATACAGAAAGAGATCATGTGTGGATGCATTGATGAAAAAAGGAAGTATGCAGGAGTGTTGTGGAGAAGAGAGGCTAGAGATTAAAAAAGATTAGTTAAACTTGAAGAGATTTTCATCTGCAGTGGATTGATAATGCTTGAAAATGATGATGATATAAGTTGACAGTCCAAAGGCAAGTAGAATGTCTTAATAACAAGGTATTACAGTATCAAAAAAGCAACACATGATTATTATTGGGCATAGTTTGGTGATTCTTCTATTATTTCAATTTATTTTATTTCTACATTCAGAGATATACACACATATACAAGTAATCTTCATATAAATCACCATCATCAGAGAAAAAAATAAGTCAAGATCTTAAGTGCTGATTGGTAATTAGTTGTTTAAAAATAATTCTGTCTTGATAATTTTATATAATGCATTTATTGTTTGTCTGATATATGTAAAATAAATAAACTTGCTAGAATGACAATAGAAATGTTTATCTTTATTATTTGTTTAAGTGATGGTTGGACAAATACAAATTTCTTCTGAATTAGCAAATTTATCTAAGTATTATTTAAATTTGATTTTTATTAGAAAAAATAGTCATGAAGTAATTTTTGAATATTTATACATAGGTTTGAAAGTTTAACTGAAAAGAAAAGAAATATATATTGGCAACTAAGATCTTGGTATATTGATAAATAGTTGTCCCAGTTATCAAATTCAAAAAAATTATTTAAAATCAATTTGGGCAATTACATAGCAACCTTATAATACTTTCTTGCACAAATAATATTTATAGGTTATTTTATAACATTTGATTCCATGATGCTATAATGATAATTTAAGTAATAAAAGTTATTATTTTTAATTTAAGTAATAAAAGTTAGTTTTTTTATAAAACTACTCAATCAAATAATTGTCAATATCGAAGTTTACCTTTCTCAAGGTGTAGAATTTTAATTTAATAAAACTTTTATTTATACAAAATTTTTATGTATAAATGACTCATATCTATTTCATGTTAACATACAAGATAAATACAAATCAAGAATGCAGCACTTGCAGAAATATGCGGTCTCTTTAACAGTAATGAACATTGTATCACATTTAATTTTTTTTTAATTTTAAAATCAGTGCAATGCACTCATCTCACAAACTAATTTATGAACTTTATCTTATGGCTAACAACAGTACACTAAAACTGTGATATATGCTATATCAACATACACATTTTAATTATTCACTATCTGAAAAAAATGTAAATTTAACAAAAAAATAATAACATTAAAATGCATAAATTTAATAAATTTTATAATATATCTTAAACATTTTTTCATTTCTGAGCACCATATGTCATCATGTAACATTTCTTCAAATTATGTTGAAAGCACACATATTTTAAGCACTTTGACATGGAACAGTATTCACACACTAAAATATTTCAAGTGTAAAGCTAAAATTTTTACAAAATTTAACAAAATTTACTATCTTTTTAAAGTGATAAATAGTTAAAATAAGAATTGTAAAATATTTTTATTATTAAGTCTGAAAGTATAAAACTGGAAGAGTTTATTCCAGTATCTGAAATGGCTAAACAATAAAGGATAATTATATAAACTCCAAGGCAGATATAGACCTAAAACTTTAAAACAATTAAAAAGACTATTGTCTGCTGATAATAAGACTAATAATATTAATGCTTCTTTTGGAAAAAAAAGTTAATGAACAAAAAGGATATTATCCAGAATGTATTTAATATCAATAAATTTCTGATTCTTTATATTCATTTTACTTTAAAAAAAAAATAAAGATACACTATAGTAAATCAATAAAAATGAAATATAGAGTCACATATGACATCACCCCATTTCTTTTTTTTAAGCTTGTAAAATATAAACAAAGAGCTTTTCTAATTGCTCAACAAGCTTTGTGATAAATTCTTAGCAAAAGAAAGCATTTAAAATATCTCTATTAAAAACCACACCCAACTCATAACAATGGTTTCATGCTTTGGTACTCCTTACTAAGGTGCTAGGGTAGTTTGTTAAGCAACTAGAAAAGCTCTTTGTTTACACTATAGTGAGTTTTTTATTTTTAATTTTTGAATAAATGTAAGTGAACACATACAAAGTAAATATGATTTCTCAATTTATTATTAATAATTACATTATTAATGCTATAACTTTAATTTATATATGCATATTACACACATTAAAAGCATATGTTATGTAAATATGTGATTATTTGATTGTTGAAAATATTGTTGTCTTTCAATTCAATAAACAATATACTATTGTACTCAAAGTGAATTAACAAAATATGACCTATTATATATACAGTTTGTATGAGGGGGCTTAGAACAAACTGTAGTGAATATTATAACTCCACTATATTGAATAATTATTTAATTGACTATTTAATGGCAATCTGATAAAATATTTTAATCCTATGTGTAACCTGAAAAAAAATTAGAGTTTACTTCAATCTTCTTAGAAATCTAGTTGCATTAATAACAGGAGAGTATAATTGAATAAATTAGATATGCAGAATTGATATAATGTTATAGTCTATACCTATATTATAGATAAAAAATTTCAAACAGAAATAAATTAATTCATAATACTTTTTGGTTTGGTTTTTATCTACTGTTTTTGTGTTGCAATGGGAATTGGAATTTTTTTTATGTAATAATCCAGATAAAAATTTAGCTATAATATAACCAGGCCACAAAGATTATCATAAGACAGGTGATAATTATTGCTATTACTAGATAAACTGATTTTAGTTTGCATCTATGTCAACCAGGCAATGAATTTATTATAAAATATTTTTTTTATAAGAAATGACATCTACTTTTAAATCTGAAAGAATTTTGTCATAATCTACTATGAGAGAAGAAATATCAATATAAAATATTGTTTTGTCATAGGTAAGGTCAGATTGCTGTTTTTGCTAATGAAGCTGTGAGATTTTAATTGTAGCTCTTTGCATGTTTTATTTTTGTAGCTATGCTAGAATAAGAAATTAACTAAATCTGTGCAAATTTGAGTTAAAATATTGTGCTGAGCATGTTTTCTATATGATCAAGAAAAGTTCAAATTTTATCTTAAATAATTGCTAATAGAGAAGATCACTACAAACAAAATTTAGAGCATGTTTAAATTGAAATTAATCCAAGAATAAAGAAAATGAAAATGTTCATAGATCTGAGGTTAGAAATATATTCTAATGTTATGAAAACATCATTTGTCTTACATTTAATGATACATTTGAAAGAAAAAGAATTAACAATATTAACATATGAATGCATTTCTAATTTGAAAATATTTAAAACAGATTAACACAATCTTTCTGAACATTCTAAATGTAAAAAAAAAAAATTAAGTAGTTAAAAACATTACTAGAGCTGATAAAATTAAAAAGATGAAAATATATTCATATTATAGATTTAATATTATTAAGATGAATTGAGACAATTTATTGTTGATACTATGTGAGAGGTTAGTGTAACTGCAATTAGAATTCTCTCCAGAATATTTGTTTCTGATACAAATAACATTTTCTACTGAATTTGATAAAAAATAGCTGGAATATCTTTAGATTTTTCATGAGAATAATTTCTATTGACATAGTATATTTTAGAAAATAAGTCATGTGCGTATGATAATGAATTTACAGGTAAATGTATTATATATTTTTTCATATGTCAAAGCATCATCCAGGAAGCAAACCTGCGACAACTGTCTGCAAGCAACTGCTTGCTTGCAAGGTGGCTGGACTGACCTCTCATCTACCAACACTTGACATGTATTATTTGAATATAAAGTCATTAGAATACTTATAAGCAGAGCTATATTTTGTGTAAATGATGATTATTTTTTTGAGCAAGATGCATTTTTTTCTTTAATCTATTTAAAGTCAATGGATAAATCCTGCTAAATATATTATCTCTATAAGAATGTAAATCGTAACTTATTTATTTAAAAAGAAATTAATTTGTCTAACTTTTCTGATGCTATTAATATTCATAAATAAATTATTGCAATTTATTAGTCATATATTGCAAAATTGATTAGAATTTTTTTGATAGTTTAAAATTTGATTTGCTCATTTTGGTGCACATTTATATAGAGTGTGTGACATCTTTCATATGCTTATTACTAAAATCTGGGATTAAATGATTTAAATATTCAAAATAGATAAGTTTTGTTTCCAGTTTATAACGAAGGCAAATTAATTTAATGCAGTAAATAATCTGTAATATTTGTAATAATTCACTAACCTGAGAAGCATCAGACTTTGAATAAAAGTTTTTAGATGTAATATATAAAATCTCAGTTTTTGGCAAACATTATATGTGTGGCTTATCTATCTACAATGATAAGATGTAGTATTATGTTAAATATCTGTAATGAAATAATGCTTACTTTGTTGAAATTATGGTAATTTAACCCTTAAATTAGGTCCCTTCAGAGGTAAATAATTACAGCAATCAAGAGGTAATTTTAATGCCATATTACACAAGTAAAAGTCTTTACTAAAAATTTTGTCATGAAATCGTGTTATGATAAATATAACTTCCATAAGTTATTGGATCAACCTTCCGCATTCTTTAATGACATTTAATGACAAACAGTGGCTTTGATAAAACATTACTATAACATTTTTAATAACTTAATAATTTTAAAAGATAATTTTTAATTTTAATTTGGAATTTTATAAAATTGTTTTTTTATTAGTTGTATGATAGTAAGAATGGAGATAACAATAGTTAAACGTTGATTTATTTATCTTTCCAAAATTTATTAAACTCTTATTTTTATATTCTGATTATTTATCACAGTGGTAGAATAATGGATCCACTGCTGGAGGCAACTGGATTGAAGTTCATTTTTTAATGCATAAATGTCATAGGATCCTGAGTAATTAACCATTTGATTTTTTCTTATTATTTTCTTTTCAAATAGATAAGTTTAAGGATAAATTGCGGAATGGTAGATTTATAGTGTTAGGTTTAACAAAGTCAAATGGAAGTGTGGGTGAATGATTAATTATTTTAATAGCAAAGTTAATATTTGAATAAAAGTATAATTTATATACTTGGATTTTAGATGTAATATAGAGGATTTGAACACAGATTTTCAAACTCTCTTTAGCTATACATTCTATTTCATACAACCGATACACATGACCACACACATGTGAAAGAGTTAATAGTAAAATTTATGATAATTGCGTCATCAATTGTTTATCAATGTTATAATTAACTTATTTAATTTTTTAAAACTTATAGATGTTTAGTATACTTGAAAGTGATTTATCTCAGTCAGAGAATGGAATGCTAACATCTTCAATAAAATTATTTATTTTTTCTAATTCAATATCTGAATTTTCTAGTTTCATTTTATTTTTTATATTCAGAAAGCAACTTGATTAGGCGTAACTTGTAAAAGTTTTAATCCTGTAAATTTGCATTTTAATTGTTTTTTAAATACAAAAACCCAGAGAAGAAAAAAAATGTAACTTAATACTTTAGCATGCCAGACATTTTTATAGAGTTTCTCACTTTGAAAATTATAAAAACAAGAAATGCATTTAATTTTAAATAAAGTTATTGTTTTTGCAGCACTGTGAATTTCCTAATTCTAATTGAAATATTAGAAGTTTTGTTTGCTCTTTTAATTGACAGTTAGTAAAAAACAGAACAGTAATATTCAATAACTTCATAAAATCTCTACATTTTACTTTTGCATTTTAAAGATAAAAACTTTCATTTTGTTATTTAAAGTTTTATATAATAGTTTGAAATTAGGATTACTAAAATCAATAAATACTGACTAAGTATTAAGAGAAAATATGAGCATAAGCAAGTTTACATGATTTTAAATATTAGAATGATTGCATAATAATAATAATAGAAAAGGACAAGAAATGTTGTTTGAAAACCAGTGTTCCCAACTACCAAAGGACTGTATTCTGGGCATTTGGTTGCTACTCTATATAGGGTATATTAATTATTCATGCTTATATTGAAAAACTCTAAGAATAATGTGGTAAAATGAGTTAAGGCAATCAATAAATTTATTAAACTTTGTCTTCTTAAACAATGAGGGCAGTCAAAAGATATTGACAAATAAAAACTAGTCAGATAATACACAAAATGTATAAAAAAAAACGTCACTATTTTATTAAGTAGTTTTAAGTATACAAGTACAAGATAAATTGCTAAAGATGTGGTAAGCAATAGAAACAATATTGCTGATTAAGTATTATTATTTGATCTTAGTTTTTATTCTGGACCTAGCTTCAAGAAGAAAACTTACCACAATTACAAAACATTTACTTTAATAAAACAATAATTGATTATAATATAATTCATACAACAACAAATGATAAAAAGCTGTTATCTGGCTTTAAAATATAATTTGGTTGATATCAGTTTCTTGATTTATTCATTTTTCACTGCTGAATGTATACTTATTTTTATAAATGATTTTTTAAAATATTTTATTGTTACAGTTAATTTAATTTTTCTATAATGTGATTATTGTTCTAAATATCTTCTTTTTTACTCAAATACTAGAAATTGATTTGGTAAGATCAATAATCTATATTTTTTGTCAACTTTCTTTTTACAGTTATTATTAAAACAATTTTTTGTTTAAACAATATTTTAAGTAATTATTTATTTGTATATCTTAGTTATATATAAACCACTATTTAAATACTTATAATTACAATTTCAATACTGCAATTGGTAAAAACATTTCTATTGTTCTCCCTGGTAGTAATTTTTTTTAATTATTAAATATTTGATTTTAGTATTAAATTTTTATTCTATATAAGAATTTAATGAAGTGGATTTAATTTGTTATAAATATAAGATTACAAATAAAAAACATCCTAAAAGCTCATATTTGAGCTTTGCAAATATTGAAAAAAAAAATAAACACAATACATAATGAGAACAGCAAACTTATATCTGATTGGACAGTCTAAAGGTAAAGTCAGCTTACCTGGTCAAAAAAGAAAATTACGGAAATCTTTGTTGATTCAACTTTTTTTAAAAAATGTGAATGAAGGGTGAAATTATTCTAAATCAAATTCTGTTCTAAAATTTAAAATTGCATTTATAATTTATTAAAATATTATAAACATTGCAGAATTCTGAACTAAAAAGTATTTTAAAATGTTTACAAGTTATGTTAGCATTTGTTAACATATTAAAAAAAACATATTCAGTAAAATTAAATTGTAACAATAATTTGCTTTTAAATGATTATTATACAAATAATGTATTTTCATTTATTGAGATTTTTAGTTTCACTATTTATTTATCACTTTTGTGGCATAAATAGAGGATAATTTAATAATTCTATTTGACATTGTTAAAATTTAAACAGTCTTTGCAATGATATTTCTTTCTTTTTTTAAAAAAGGTGATTTAATTAACTGTTGTTATCCATATTAAACAAAACTAATATTTTATTAATATAAAAAATCATCTCTATTCTTTTTACATATAAAGAGAGCAATCTTTCAATCACTGGTGATAATTTTGTGAAATGTACTATATATAAAATGAATAATACTTATAAATATATCTTCAAATTGAGCAGTGAGTATATAAAAACCAAAAATATAATCAAATAACCATTCTAAGCATTAAAATATCTTCATAACATAATTTTAAAATTGTTTTGTCATTTTTCAGATAAAATATAAATGAAGTTCAAGAACAAGGAATTACACTGCATTACAAAATATTGGTAATAATTATCTTATAAATATTTTGGCAATGTATGAAAAAAGATTTTCTTTGGTAAATACAGTGTTATACATTGTTATCTTCTTTGAAAAATTATCTGTATTAATTTTTTTATTTGCATATATTTCAAACATTTTATTCTGTTTGCTTTTAGGTTTTGTTGTCTAGATAATTATGTGATAGTCTGTTGTACATGGTATTTGACTATAACATTGTCAGGGGTCCTTGATGGGCCTTAATATAAAATATCTAGTATAATTTATATTCAAATTTTTATATCAGTCATAATACTTAATTGGATGCAAAATTCAGCATTTTTCTTAAGGAAAAACATCAGTAGTAATATACAAGACATTACAATGATGATATATTTTGACCATTTTTTACACTATGGCTTGCTTGTTAAAGTATAGTATATTCAAAAATTATTATTATTTTATCATTAATTGTATTGATTGTTTAATATGTTTTAAAAATGCTTTTGGTCCATATATCAGAATAAAGAACAATATGTATTATGATATTAAAATAATTACATTTATTTAAAAAAGTAAGAGAAAGTGGTGGATCCATAAAAACATGAACTGAGTAAGAGAAATGTCTTCTTTATCATGCATTAATAGACCAAGAAGATACTGCAGAAAATACTTTATAGAAATAGTAATATTAACATGGCAGTTAATTATTGTAAAGATTAAGACTATTTCCTTTTGATCATAAAACATTGCCACATTAAAAAAAATCTGTATGTCATTCATGGTGATGTCATAATATAGTCTAGACAATAAATATTATTTAGACATCTGATTTTTTATTTCTGGCTATAAATTTCTGATTAGTCATTAATTGCTAATGATAATACATGGTTTAGTTTATTCAAATAAATATCATATAACCACTATTTCTTATACTTTCTCATAACTGAGTGGCACTACTGTATGGAGAGTTTTGCCTGTTCAAATAAATATTACCATAATTATCATTCCTGTACTTTTTATTAACCTGCTTCCAACCTAAATATTTTATAATATCTCTTTCCAATATTTGACGCTCTTCAAAATTTGGTGCATAGTGGAGTATAAGACTTTGAAGTGAAAGGTCCTTAAATCCACTTTGCATTTCAGACACTACAACTTTTTTTATAAATCTCCAAGCAATAATCATACGATTATATATAACATTTCATTATAAACTTTTATCTTGCATTGTTTTTTTTAATGCAAAACGGAATATTTTCTTATCATATGCATATTTAAGTAATTGCATCTTATGTACAAGTAAAAAATGATTAAGGCCAGAAGAAGAAAGGCGCAAAAGTTGTTGACATATATATATATTATTGCATTGAATATTCTAAAATTTAAGGAAATTTAATCTGCAGGAGGGGGGTTATACCTTTATTTACACACAATAATTACCGGTACATGTTTAAATGCATGGTGGAATATGTATGTGTGTGGAAATTTCATATTTAAAATTCGAAACTTTAAAAATAATAATAATGAAATAAAAAACTTATATCATTTAAAGATTAGGCATAGTTTAAAAATAAATTATTCTTGTTTGGTCGTTTATTTATTGTTTATTTTGTCTAAATATATGTAATAAAATTAAAAAAACAAAACAAAAACAATAATACATTAATTTAGTACGGCGACAAAAATAGTTAAATTAGAACAGATTGCAAAAAAAGTCTTACATAATTATTTTACTAGAACCCGCGTTTTTCTTGAATTTAATCGTCTGATTTTAGCTAGTAGCTGCATTCATTTTTTCTTTTTTTTCCATAATTATTGTTTCTTTTTTTAAAAAAAGGAAAAAATATCTACATTTGCAGCTGATTCAGAAAATATATTTGTAGCTAAAAACAAATCAAAAATGTAATCAATATGCGCATGGAGATTTGTATTATTATGAAAGAACAGAAGAACATCATAAGATCAATCTTGTTCTTGAATAATATGAAGCAGTGAAAGTCACCATTACATTTACTCACCTAAAATTCCCTCCATATGAACAAGAAGCGAAATGTTTTAAATGTACGTTCTTCTAAGTGAACCTTGCGCAAGGATAAGAATTATATACCGGTATCGACTAAATAAATTATTAGTCTGCCATAAAAGAAAGAAATTTAAAAAGGAAAAGAAACTCTAAGTTGATTCTTTGTTTTATTTTATAAATAGAATCACCTATGTCTTTAGAAAAACAAAAACTTTAACAAGTTTAAAGATTGATTTCAGAAGTTATGAATAGATGTCAAGCGTTGGTGGCCGAGTGGTCAGCACAGCCGCCTTACAAGCAGTTGTCCCGGGTTTGCGGGTTCGCTTCCTGACTGATGGTTTGACACATGAAAAAAAAAAGTTAAGAATAGATAATTTTCTTGAACTGTAAATACTTTTTTTTAAAAAAAAAAATTTTTTGTTTATCGTTAAATTATAATTAGTATAATATTTTATTATTGTAATAGTATGTTAAATGTTAAGGATATAAAAGATTTTTCTCTATGATATATTAAAAGTAACCAGACAAGTGATTTACTAAATGTTTGGTTATTATAATAGTTAATAATAAGAAAAAAACAGAAAAATCCTTGAACTTATATTTTATTAATTGTTTAATATTTTATGGACTTCCCATAAAGCTCAATTTCGAGGTATAAATTAAATACGAGCTTTCAACCTAAATAAAATTGATTAAAGGGAAAAACAAATTTGTGTAGGTGGATAAAATGAAAATTAGATAGGTAAAAATATATTTACCAATTTATATTAAATATATGTCTCTAAAAGTATATTGATGTAGTCAGTTTCATAAGTGACAAAAAAATTTATATGTTTAATTAGAGTAAGGTCTTGTTTTAAAAAGGAAAACAAATATAGAGGTGTTGAATGCCAACAATAAATGTAATATTAAAAAAATCTTAATGATTACTATTATATTGTTAACGTGATATAGTATAAGAATGAGATATTATTGATTTCCTTTGGATTAATATTAACATTAAAAGGAAAAATAGCATATGTTTTAGTATTGTGTCATGTTCATATCCATTTTGATAATTGTTTATAGCCAGTCCTAATATTATGGTTTAAGAAAAGAGGAAATCCTATATGTAGTCGTATTATCCACATCTTTTAATAATGATATCAAAGGTATTTAGATAACTTAGCCGTGCATGTGGGCTGATCTCTTAGGGTGAAGAAGGTTTATATTTATTTCCTCATTTTATTTATGGGATAGCTAGTTTTAAATATAAATGAGTTGAATATGCATATTTATATACAAATGAGAACGTTATTTATGAATATACTTTAGATTATTATGGTGTGATCCTTATAATGTTAGTTATTAATGGTATCTTCAATGTTTTAGTTATCTAGTCGCCATATCGGCAATATTAATAAAATGATCATGATAAAATTAATATATTTAAACAGTATTTTGTTACTGAATATTGAATGATAAAAAAATAATGCTTCCAGAAGCATAGTACTTTCATTTATGAACACATCCATGCTTTATATATAAGAATTATAAAAGTAATGATTTGCCTTATTGTTGATTTAGATAATTAACAAAATATTTAATATCACACCAATTTAGCTCATTATTTAATTTATAATATAATGAAGAGGTTGTAAGAAATTGTGAGAAGATATCAAATTAATAATTTTTTTTTAAATATATATTTATCTTGGTTTTGGAAGATAATTCATTCTTTCAAGGCTTAGGAAAAATCTTGAACTCCTGATCTATGTCAGACATAAAAAATTCTCAATGTAATGAATGATGATAAATAGTTTAAGTTAATTATAATAAGTCCGAAATTAGAACATTTTCAATATCGAATAAAGTAATAAGAGTAAAAGGGAGTAAGTTATCTTCCAGGTTCTTATAGAAACTGATGGTACTAATTTAAATTAATTAAAAAAGAAAAGAAAATCATAAGGATATAGTAAATGAACACTTTATATTTAGATTCGATCGTTACAATATATATACGGTTAGTAAAGACTAAGCAAAAATAACTCAAATAATTCGATCGTTATAATATATATATATATAAGATTAATAAAGACTAAGCCAAAATAACTCAAATAATTTAAAATAGTTATTAAGTTAAATCACAAACTCATTTCAATTTTGTTAGAGACGTTAATTTAATGCAATTTTTCCAATATAATCATCTAAAAATATTTCAGTCAACGATTAAATTATATAAATTTTATCAATATCTATTTATAATTTTGTTCTAATTCTGATTGTTCAAACAAAGTTTCAATATGATTAGCAAAACAATAAAATTAAAGAACATGAAACTTATTGATTAAATAATTATTTATATGTATATAAATTTTCAACAGAAAGTTATAAGAATATAAATTAAGATATTACATATAGAAAAAAAAGGAATGGATTTGAATTAATTACTCCATGAGATTGTATTATATAATAATAGATATGTTAATATTTAATTAAAGTTTATATCTGACATAAAATGATATAATTTGAAGCCTAATAAATAATTAGGAATAACTGTTAGTTATTAATTAGAAAGGATTTGAACACAGACTTTCAAGCTCTTTTCCGCTATCCATTCAATCCTACCTAACAGATACACCTGATCAAATATATGTGTAAAAGATATCGCCAATATACATCATCTATACACATATAAAATTAATGCTCAGTTTATATCAAAATAGTAAGTCTTCAAAATTTAATGAACAAACTTCAATCTTCTCCATCCATTGCTATCTTAATACAAACTGAGCTCTGATTATATATATGTATTGTAATGGTATGCACCCTCTCAACAAGATAAATTAAGGCAACCGCATCTCACTATAGTCGGATTTAAGGTCTTCATATGGGATGCACAAATGATGTGATTTAATTTTGATATAAAACTATATTTGTTCCCAATAACTAATTTATTATTAATAAATTATTATATCTAAACCACACCAAATCAATTTTCACCTTAATTAACTTTACCGTTGTGCTCAGATTTCGAACTCAGGGAAGTTTAACAATTTACTCTCTTCAGGGGTTCCTATCAATATTCTAAAGTAATATTAATAACAAATCTCACTAATTCTTTTAATTAAATAAAACAAAATTGAAGACTTCATTTGATTTAATATAAAAAAACATAATTATTTATTTAACAATTAAATAACTTAAATTTTACAATTATAAATATTCTCTTTACTTAAGGTAGATATATTTTTTAACCTATAACACTACATGATTTTACAGTGTATATAAAATATACCTATCCAAATATTAAGACTTTTATATTAACACTATTCTATAATAATTAGATTATACAAATAATAATCCAATCATTTATATATAATATACTTTCATTCGTTAAAATGATTGTACATAATTTATATTTATTAATATAAAAATATATATTTAACAACAATGTTAATCATTTATTCAGTTATCATACATTATGGTTATAAAACTATTTATTTGGATTAGTATAAACAATGTACTGTCATGTCATAGAAAATAATAGTATGTGAATTTAAAAATAATTTAATCTCTTACCTCAAGTTCACTTTATCCCTTTCCCATATTATTATTTCTTAACCTATATTTAAATCTTTAAATCATAAATAAAAACAAAAATATTTTACATTATTAATTCTCTCTTATTATTCATTTTTTTAATAAAATGAATATGATGATAAAGAAAATGAAATTAATCTTTCCCAATTATAATTTTCGAAAAACTTAAATGGTATTATAAAAGTCAGTACAATAGTCTCAGATATCCTTGGAATTCGTGTGAAGATGCAATTTTTAATTTCTTCATTGTTAGACATTAAAGAAAATAATAGGATATCCTAAGTTAACATTTAGCTTCCTCCTTGTGTGTAGATTTCATCTTCTTAATACACAGTTTCTTTATTAACAATTATAATTCCATTTTGAAGCTCTAACTTTATAATTTTATAGGCATTCAGCAAAAGATGTTATTCACACATATATTTGACTGGGAAAGTGCATTTTATATATCCTATGATAAATAAATATTATATTCACTCTGCATTTTCTTTATAATGTAAAGTACATTAAATTTAGTTGGAGTTTTTATAGACATGTTCTTTTTTTAAAACAAAGTTTACATTTTAGAACATGTAATTTAAACAATTTTTATAGAACACTTTTTATAGAACATGAAAGTATATTCAAATTACTTTCTTTAAACAAATATTAGAAATTTCTTCTAATATATATGAAATTGTTCAAAATATAGATTTTATCTTACACTGTTGTTTTAAATTGAACATAGTATAAGGTTTTGTGAGGATATAGCTGACAAAAAATAGAAACCTTCATCTTCTAAAAAAAAGAATAGAATTACTATATTATATCTTGCTCCATCAGCTTACTGAAGCATAAGCATTCTACATTGTTGCAATAACAATCCGATATTTAAAGACTAAGTTAATTTCATTTCCTTTAATTCATTAAACTATGTGAACCCAGAGGTCATTTATCACCTTGTCAATTGTCTTTTTTAATGTCTTTTTTTCATTTTAAAGAATGAAAAATACTAACTTACTAAATCATATATTTATTTTCATAAATATAATAAGAATGCAAATATAATGTATACATATTGATTATATGTATGTATGAGTATATATATATATACTCCTACAGTATGGAAGATAATGATTTGGACCAATCGATGAGTACTGGTTCAGTATAAAATATGTATATTGGTGATCATTTATTTTTTCACATGTATGTGGGTTATGTGTGTTGGTTATATAGAATGGAGTGGATAGATGAAAGGAGTTTAAAAGTCTATGTTCAAATTCCTTCTAATTAAATCTAAAATCCAGTATGTACATTGTGCTTGAATTCAAATATTAGTTATTAAGACATTTATCTGGAAAAAATATAGTTGTAGTTGAGAATGCAAAAAGTTTGGCACATATAAATTAAACTGTAATGTGTATATATATATAATACATATTTTGCGGGTTCATCCATGTTAACAACTTTTAATATTAATATACTGATGTTTCGACTTGGTCACACAAGCCATCCACAGAGTTATAAAAGGTAGAAAGACGGTTGTAGGCACTACAATCACTGATTTGAAATCAGTGATTGTAGCGCCTCTACAACCGTCTTTCTACCTTTTATAACTCTGTGGATGGCTTGTGTGACCAAGTGGAAATGTCAGTATATTAATATTAAAAGTTTTTAACATGGATGAACCCGCAAAATATGCATTTTATATATTTAACCCGTGCAAATCTTCGTTTTAACACACACACACACACACATATATATATATATATATATAGATCAAACCTCTGCAATTATTATAAATAATATATTGAGGATGTATAAAGCTAACTTAAAAGGCCAAGTGTACTTTCAATGCATTAGCTTCATATGTAAAAAAACCTATTTTTTTTACTTACTTAAAACCTGTTAGTTTTCTGATCCATCACTCTTTCTATCATTTTTTTCAACTAATGACACATGTATAAAAATTAGTTTTAGCTTTAGTGAAAACAAGCAAATACAAATTTGTTAAACTATACTTGGCATCTTAAATTAATTGTATACTTTATTCTCTGGTAAATATAATAATTACATATTAATATATGTTTGAATATTAACATAAAATAAATAATCGGAACTGTCTTATAATATATATTTTAACAAAGTTAAATCTTCAGCATCAGTAGTATTAAACTAGAAATTAAATCTTTCCAATACATTAATATAAACAGTAATGCATTTAATTATAACTTTTTTGATGTTATGCAATTGATTTTCAAAGTATGAAAGATTATTGTCTCATTTGAGTTTAATAACAATATTTACAATATTAAAAATAAAATTCTTTACAAGGTGCCAAGTAGAAAATATTTCACCTATAATAATCATTTCTATAAAAAGTAAACTAACTAAACCAAGATAAATTTTATAAAATTTAATTATTCACATATGTGATTTTTAGTTTCAGTATGATTTTGTGTCAAAATTGACTATTTTAGAATAATTTTTATTAATATATTAATATAACTAAAATAATGGAAAAAATTTAAATGCAACAAATTTATTTAAATAAAAAAGATTTTTTTTATTTCTTTTTATTTTTTTCAACATTTTTTACTTCAACTGTAAGTGTAAATTCTTTTAGAATATATTATTAAATAAAAGTCTTTTAAATGAATGATTACAATCTTGAAAAAATAGAATTACCTTTAGAATCCTTTCTGCATTACAAATAAAACGTAAAAAGTATTGCCATTTTGTACAATTTTAATTCTGCAATGATTTTTGCACTATAGAGCTTTTTATGTACTATTAATTTATGACATATAGTCACAAAACTAAAATATGATTTATTATTGATGTATTGGAATAATTCACGATAAAATTGCAATGTGTGTTGGCATCCAAACTGTTAAAATACTGTCATAAATCATTTTATCATCAACAAAAATTCACATACCCCAACATTTCAAGAATTTATAAAATTGATATGTTAAAAATTAATGTTTGATCTTTGCTATATTTTGTGGGGAAGATAGTTTTATTTTAGTTAAACACATTTATTATGAGAGTTAGGCTGTTTTATAATAACAAGTTATGTTCAAATCTTATTAAATTTAAATTTACACTATAGAAAGTAATTAATGTTTTCATAAACTCTATTGCAGAATGCAGATTTCAATAGGAACTCTGTTTTATTATTTTCACTTAAGCCAAATAGTTGAAACCTATGACTATATAACAATTGAAATATTTACAGTGTGTATATATAAAAAAATGAAACAATGCATAGTGTTAGCCAAAATCTATACAAAATATTTGATATATATATATATATATATATATAGTAATTGGACTGGGTCCCCACTTACTCTGGTGGTCATTTATTTCCTGATGAGCCTATTGTAGAAAAGAATGATTGGTGTTACCCAATGCTAACATAACCCCTCCCCCCACAACAATATTTCCTACTCATCAAAGGTTATAGCATTAAAAAGACTGAAAAAATCTAGAAATTTATCTGTGTGTTTCCCAAATGGTGCCACTAGGGTTCCAGTTTACTGCAACTTTACTCATCAAGATCAGCTTATGCTGAACATAGCTCAGGAAACATGAGATTCCTGTGAACACATACACTAGAAAATGGATGACATGAAATGAAACTGATAAGATAAATTATTTTATATCATCACAATTTATTTAAATAACAGTGTTTGGATAACACTCCTAATAGTTTATTGCAGTTCAGTTTCCATAGATCAGTTAGTCCATTTCATTGGTAACTTCTCTGATGCTTGATCTTATAATTGATGATCATACAATGTCCATCATTTATAATCCATAATCCTGTTTTGCCAGCATTCACATAGTAGAGTTTTATTTAGATATACATGTGTACATCAGGGATACCTCCCTCATCATTTCTCAAGTTTAATTCTTCTTCTGTGAGTTTATATTCTCCTCGTATGCACATATTCATAGACATGTCTATTAATTCACTATTGCAATATAGTCTTAGGTGAGTTTGATTTATATTTGGCTTATTTCTTTTTATCTAATCATTCAGTAGCCAATAATTATATTTGAATATATTCACATATTTAATTCATGTATATAGATGCATATTTAATTTCTGTATGAAGTTGCATATTTAATTCATGTATATAAGCACATATTTAGTTCATGTACATAGATGCATATTTAATTCCTGTATGTAGACATATATTTAACTCATGTGTATAGACAAATATTTAATTCATGTACATAGACACATATTTAATTCCTGTATGTAGATGAATATTTAATCTTTTTAATTTTAATAACAATAATGGCAATTATATTATTCTATAAGAAATTATTTTGATACATAACATTTTATCATTTTGTTAAATTAATCATTTTAAATAACTATATTTTATTTTATCTTTCTGAAATGCTTTTCTTCTTACAGCATTTTTGTAAATACCTTTAAATATTTCAAATGTTATCTAGAGTTTTCTTACCTTTAAATTTATCTGTTGGTGATTCACCACTGGTAAATATTCACATTAAAAAGTGATTTGTCTTAGAGCAGAATGGTTGATGGTCACTTAGGCATGTTTTTTCACCTTCATGACTTCTTCAGGTTGTGGAAAGGGAGAGTGAGCTATTCTTTCTAGCCAAACATTCTAGTGTTTTCCATGTTGATAATTTGCTTCTTCATATTGCAGTTTTACAGTATCCATGGATTTCTCATACTAACTGCTGTACTTCTTTAATTACTGGTTATAATGACTCCAAACACAGTTGCTCTGACTATTTAAACTCTTCACTGTATACTGACTAAATACTGAACTGCTATTTACTGCAAAGCAAGTGTTACAATCAATCAACAGCAACTCCTGGAATCGATCAATTGCTTGCTTTTTATACTTCAACTTCCCATGATTTTTTTGTCATCTTTTTTGTCTCACCCAAGCTGATCAACATGTTTTTCAAAAACATGTTGACTTCTTTTGCCTTAGGCAAGAAAGTGATGCTGTCTTTTTTAATGAACTAATTACAGCATTTCTACATTGTAATATTGAGATCTAACAAAAAAAAAATTATATTGTGAACATTTGAAACCACCGATTTTTAATGATAAAAATTCATTAATTAAATGTGTCATTTAATTTCTAATTGTACATTTGAAATATTGATTTTTCTCTACCTTCTTTTTCAGAAAATTTGAATTTACACGTTTTGTTTAGACAACATGAATAAAAAACTGATTTTAATTCACTGTCAATTATTTATTTCTTTTTCTGAATTTCACTCACTAAAATTGTGTCAGCCTTTTAATCAAAACATTTTAGAATGGGGGTGGGATATATATATATATATATATATTGGCTGATATCTATAACAAATATTATTAATTATTACTATTACTGTTATATTATAAAGAAGGAAAAACACTACAATGGTGCATTTTTATGGATTTACATACACTCACCTGTGTACATAAGTTTGAAAGTCATAAGTGTATACTTATGTTTAAAGCTTACCTATATCTAATCCAGATTTGCTCACCATGCTGAAATCAGAACTTCAATCTATTGAGTGCCTGAGTTATAAATTGTTAATTAAATTGTACAAACCTATGCATTTTCTAGCAGCAGATAGAATTTTATTTTTAACTATCTGTAATAAAATACATAGTAAATTTTGAATTTACTGTAATAAATAATTTATTATTTATGTAGAACAGACTGCATATGTAATATTATAACACAAACACAAAATAGATAGAAGCCCTGATTTCAGCACAGTAAGCAATGGTTGGTTTTTATATAGATAAACTCTAAGCATAAGCATACACTTATGCTTTTCAAACCAGTGCTCTTTGATGAATGCATGTAAATTTGTTAAAGCACCTGACTTGAGGTTTATGACTTCTTTATAATATATATGTAATTTGTAATATATAAATAATAGACTATTTATTACTAATATTGTTGTTATAATTACAAATAAAATTATTGAAGTGATACTACTTTAATAAGATGAATTATTAACTGATTCAAGATGTGTTCTTACATATATTCTATATATACAGCATTTTGAAATATTTTGAATCAATTTTTTTTACTGCAGCTTATATTTAATTATAAAAACATACGCACACACACACAATGTTAATTTTAGAATAACAACATAAAGAATAAAATAGCATAATACTAACCACAATAAGGATAAATTATTTAAAAATAATATTTATATAGAAGTAACTTTATTAGGATACATATAAGATTGAAGTTACACTTAATAATGATAAAAAGTTTTAACATAATATTTAAATATTTGTGTGTGCATGCGCAAATGATTGTAGTTCTTGAATATATTTAAATTTAGAAGAGTATAATAACAAAATATTTAAGTAAATTTATTATTATTGGTAATACTATATTAATTATAATGAGAACTTAAAAGTAAAGTAATATCATTTATTTTAATACTTACAATATATTTATTTTAAATTGGCAATATGTATTTTTATTTTATTAATGCAGTATGATATTTAAAATATTTTAAAATATTTTGTAATTTTAAAATAATTTTATTACAAATTTGACACTATGAATTCTTAAAAACTTCCAAATATTGCCTGCTACATATTGTATCCTGGTAATAATAAACTTTTCCCATAAAATAGCCAAAAGAGTGAAGATTTTGTGTGAAAATGATGATCTCATTTATCATGTGACACAAAACCATAAATATATCTATGTATTCAGAATTGTTTAGTCTTCTTTATTAACTGACTGTAAGTGAAATGTATTGGATTTAAATTTAAAGTTAGCCATGTTAGCATCTTGAAGGACCATGAATAATGAAGTAGAAAACCATATAAACATGTTCTTTCATAGCAAATTCACCTTGAAATTGTTTTTAATATAGAACTAAATATCTAATCACATTTATCATCTTGTAATGTACTTTAAACAGAATGAAACTTTAAAACTTGAATTTAAATATGGAAATTTAAAGTTCTACAGAAATTCTACTTTTATTTAAACCATTTTATTCTTTTATCTAGTATGCAAAATTTTTTTTTGCTTGATATTATATTTATTTCAGCAGTCTAAAGTTTTCTAGATAAACACTAATGTATTAGACAATTATAGTAAAAAAAAACAAATTTTAATTAATGAATTTTATCTTTATCTGGATAAAAACTTTTATATTAAATAATTATTATTAAAATAAATTTTTAACTAAGGGATTTTATCTTCATAAATATTTGACAAAATTATAATTTATGTATCATCCCTTAATAGGTTGATAACTATGTTCCATATCTAGAAAATAAAACAACTCATTGTGTTTTCCAGAATAATTTTAACCCACTATTATTAGATTGTATAGATACAACAGTATTTAGAAAGAATACATATTTTGGATTAGCTAATAATTGGTACTCTGATATTGAAAAACATTGCAAGCTTAATATTGTTACTAATAAGATTATTAGGGCTGTTAAGGTATGTTCAAATGAAATGTTTTTTAAGAATGAAATAAATAATATTAGGGGGGAATGTATTAAAAATGATTATCCTGAATATATTGTAAAAAAATTGATATCTAATTATAATATTGAACATATAAAAAGAAAGATTAAATTGAATAAAAATGGAGAAAATAAAATAATTTATAGGATTTAGGTATCAAGATATTTATTTTTTAAAATTAAGAATTTTTTAGGTATTTTAATAGGAGATATAATACATTAATTTGCCCTGTTTATAAAAGGAAACAATGTTTGGGTGAGTTAATAAATGATTATGATAAAATTGATATTTTAGAATGTATAAATTCACTATATATAATTAAATGTATGGATTGTGATAAAAGTAATATAAATATGACTTATATAGGAACAAGTAAGAATAAATTAAAAACTAGATTAAGGCAGCATTTATATAATAAAAAATCTGCTATATATATTCATAAAAAGGAATTTAAGCATGAAAATTTTGATATAAGGCCATTGGAATTTATAAATTTTAAAGAGAATAAAAAAGAGGAAATATATAGATCAGTATAAACCAGTATTAAATAGAATGTTAATAAATAGAGATAAAAAATAAGATAATATAGGAATAATATATAAAAATAAAAAAGGGGGGGATTATAAAAAGAATGTTAATGGGTAAAGATTTAGAGAAAAGATAATAAATTTATATAAGAAGAGTATTAATTTATAAAGGTAATTTAAAAGAAATAATTAAAGATAGGGAAGGAGGTAAATAATTGTATTTGTAGATTATAATAATATTATGGTTTTAATTGAATATTATATATTTGGAATGTATTAATATTTTATTTATTTGTGTTATTATTTTTTTTTTTTGTTTTTATTTATTTATTTTATTATTATTATTATTTTTTAAGGAAACTTGATAATGACTACAGAATGTAGTTGAAACGTTGTATTGGAAGGAGAAAGAAAATTATAGTTGGAATAAAAACAAGTTTTAAAAAGAAAAGGAATGTTGAATTTATATATTTAGATTCAAAAGATTATTTATTATATATCAAATCTAGAAAATAATATGATGTACTGTGATTTTTGGAATATTTTAAACTCGCTAGCTATAGATAATACTGAAAAAGTTTAAACTTCATTGCTAATTACTCTATCATAAGTACTAAATTTAGTTCCTTCTATTTATTAGGATTCTGTAACCTAAAATTTCAAAAGATTTAATGACAATCAAATATTTTGAAAAAATATGTCAGAATAAATATTTTTAATTTTTAAAAAGACTTTAAATTTCTTTTAAATTATAATAATATATTATATTTATCAAATTTGTTTAAGTGTTAAAATATCTCGAGTTATATTGTTGAGTGAAAGTTTTCACAAGAAGAAACCTATAATAAAAGAATATACAGAAAGTATATTAACCTTAATTACTTTCACAACATTAGAGACATGCTTCAGTTTTTTAAATTTTTAATTTGTGTTTCTCACCATCTACCGGAAATTTTGTGAAGTTTTTTGTTTCTATGGCTTTAAAATTCATGTATATTTATTTTCTAATATTTTAAATACAAAAAAGTCAATATATGGCTTGGAAAGCCAAGAGGCAGTCCAAGAAATGATCACAGGCTCTGGAAATGATGGATATCCATTATATATTTTGCAATCTCAAACCTTGCATGTTCACTTCAAGAAAATATTACTGTCATCAAGAAAATATTAGTGATGTAAAAACTTCATTTTTGGATAGTTTATGATTATATTGATAACCTAATTATGTAATATTTATTAAAAATAAAAACTAAGTGCATTTATATATTCATTTTTTACAGAAATGTTTTATTTTTAAATTAAAAAAGAATATTTTTTTCTAAATATTATTACTGTAGAGATTATAATTGTGGGAAACACAGCTGTCTACAAAATGAGGCCATTCACCTGATTGATATTAGATTTAGCAATATCATAAAAATTATGAAAAAATTGTAAATTTTTAAAGGTTAAATTTGATATATTTAGAAGTTATTAAAAAAAATTCATTTAGGTTTTTAAATCAAATTTGAAACAATGAAGATTTTGTTCATTTTATAAATTGAATCAGTTCCACCTAAATTTGATGATGGGACTACATTTTGTTTTAAATAAATATTTTTTTAAAAATAATTCCAGAAATCAAATGTGATTTTTAAAAATTTATTTAATTTTTAAACAAAAATATCTATCAAATGAAGTCAAATTTACTATATTCTGATAAATAATAAAGGCTTAATAACAAAATGAAAGTTGAAAGCTTAAATCAATTAAATCTAGTGAGAATAAAGAAAGCTGTCAGAAAAATAGTGAAAATTGATAGAGTTAAATTTAGAATTATCATTTAGTATAAGTGTATATTATTGATTTTTTATACTATGGAGACCATCATTAATACTAAAAGTTAATTAATAATTAGTTATAGTTAAATCATAACATCTGATACTTTAATATGTTTTATTGCTTTATTAATTTAAACCTATATTTCTATAATTAAAGGTATTTAAAGCATATAGTTGATATATTTTATAAATACCACTCTTTTTATCTGCATAGATAGTCTTAGGATTTTTATAAAGATTATATTGTATATTCACTTATACATGTGATGTTGATAATTATATAAATATGATTAATCAGTTGAGTTAAACTGACATTGTATTATCATTTTATTTATAATGTGAGTTTAATAAATCTTTTATGGAATGCCACCAGTATGTTCTAAGATGATGTTAGTTAAAGCTATAATTTAAAAAGAATATTGCAAATTGGGTTAAGGCATCCTTTTTTATGAAATACCTTGCCTTAGTTTATAAGTTGGTTACTTACAGAAAATGGATTTTATTATTAATTAAAGATACAATAAACCATTCTTTTATTTTGATTATTATTTGTAATTAAGTTTTTTGAATAGAACTTAGCAACTTTCTTGAATAAAGTGTTTTGTTTTAAATCATATCAACATACATCACACATTTAGTTAGTATTAAAGTAGAAATCATTTTCCAATAATTTAAAACATTGCAAGAATATTTATAAACATTGTGGAGAACTTGTTATTATTGTTATTTCATTTATCTTAAATAGTTTTTATTATTATTTATTGTTTATAAAATAATTATATTTTATTAATTATCTGGTCTTTGTCTTTAATTAGTTAATGCTCATCATCTAATAATTTTATATTGTATACTGCTTAATATGAAATGTGGTTCATTATTTTTACATACACCAACTTCACTTTAACATTTAGTTGCTTAAGATATGAATTAAATACAATAAAATGCCCTTGCTATTTAATCATATAAATAATAATAATTTATAAAGATTTAAAAGTTTAAATAATATTATTTAATATATTGTAATAAGTCTGAAATAACTTTAAATAGAATTTATGCAATACGAAAGCTTAGAACAAACTTACTAGGCCAAATATAAGAATGTTATATGATTTATTTATTCTTGTAAATCCACAGTTATACATTAAGTCAACATAAAGACCTGAGATATTATTGTGATTAGTTATAAATACCCATCTGTATAATGATTTTTTTAAAAATAAATATTCATTTTCTATAGAGTCTCATAAAGTGACCATACAAGTGTTTAAAAGGTTGAATTCACCCTATTTGATCAGTAATTGATCAAAATCTTGTAACCCAATTAGCTATACTCTGTGACATATATGATATTAGATACAGTTCAATTTAACTATATTATCTTTCATATTATTAATTAAGTTATTCAAATTTATGGATGCTCTAAATCCAACACCGAACTTATCTGCAAATATTACTTCAATATTATTTCCAATAAGTTTGCCAAAGAAATATCAATAATAAATTTGAATTAATATTATTGTATTATAAAAATGACAGCTTAATATGATTCTGATAATATTTTATGTTTCAGTTTTAATAACTAAATGTTTTGTTGTTTTTTTTAGTCTTAATACTTTGTTACTGTTTATTATAAGATTTTAAGGTTGTGGACTAATTTTTTAACTGATAACATGAATTGTTTATATAATAATTGTTAATAACTCTTATGTGCATTTATATTAATTTTAAAACCAAAATAAGTTACTACTAATAGGTTTATTATTTTCATTTTATAACAATGTGATGCATATAACTTAAATTTTTTATATTACCTGTGAGAATGTTTGTTTTTTGTCAGTACATTTTTATAAGTAAATCTTTTTTTCACAAAAAAAATAAATAAAAATACACAAATACAGTTTTTTAACTTCGATATCTATAAATTATTTCTTTAATCTTTGTTCATACTCTTGAACACTATTATAATGTTGTTTATTTTAATGCAGTTTTTTATTTGTCATTTAGATTACTCAGGAAATTATTAATCATAATAGAATAAAAATACATTTTTTTCTAATAATTATTTTATCTTTTGTCTGATTAATTCATAAAACAAAGATTCCAAGTACAGTAATAAATAGTATTAATGTTATTTTAACCTTTAGGCAAAATAACTTTTTTATATATTTTTAATTTTATCACTATATTTGATTTTTCTTATTTGTTTTTCTTAATGCTGTAAAGATAATTATATGTGTTGGTATACATTTTAGATAGCTAATATTGTTTTTAAATCTGTACATAAATTTTTGAATGTTAATTTTCGTTTTTTTAATATTTATTTTACGATTTTGACTGTTACTGCTATTTATAATATATATATTGATATCTAATTACAATAGTACATTCCTGTATAATTTAATGTAATATTGAACTTTGCTGATAAATATTTCTGGATTCAAGCTCGACATTGTTGATTGTTAATGATATTAGTATTGCTTAAGTATTGACTGCTTTTATATATTTATTGTAATGGTATGGAGATGTTTGGGGTTGAACCTCAGGTGATGGAAAATCATCATCAACTCCAGTTCAAAATAAATATAAAATTAAATATCAATATTAGTTAAATATATACGTAATGTTATATATAAAGGTAATAATAAAAATAATAATCATAATCACATATATAATGACTCTGAGAGATAAGTAGATAGCTATCTTAATCATAAGCATAATTAACTATATGTTCATCAGTATTATAAATAAGAATAACTCATTCATCATCATGAATGATCAATAATAAAATAAACCACCAGTCAAACTTGTGACTGGATTTGAAATAGGTCTACTGTAGACTAGGCTAACTATTTAGCCCTTGGCAGCTTGGTTAATTATTTAATTATAATTTAGATGCACAAACTAAGTGCTCATCCATCATAATATATAACCATAAAAACAATAATGCTTGAATATTAAAACATATTGACATCATCAATGTTCTGGCCACATAATACTATTAATATACTGGCCAACTATAAACTTAATGTCTAATAAAGACTAAACTAAATAAAATGTAGTGCAGGGACTTTAAAATATTTTTTTGTGCTAGTCCAGGATGATTATCAACTGGATGCTCATAAGCACTAATATAAATCCCTTTCATATAAAAGACCATAATCTATGAACCTAGCTCAAAAAACATAAGCTCTATAATTGTTACTGTGATCAAGAGATGATGCAACATATAATATTCTAACTATTTAAAATTAAGTTTAGTGGAATAATTGTAATAATGTAATATACGTTTATTACTAACAAAAAAAATGGAATAAAGATTTTCAGAATTTGGTTATATACATATAAGCTTTCTGACTTTGATTAATATACAAAATTCAAGTTATTACATTGTGATTTACATATATGATCCAATATAGAACACCAATATACATCAGCACATAGACTTGCAGTGTAATTTCTGGACATATTTGTATTATCATATAAAAATAAAATAAATAATTAAAATTTACTTATATGCATCTATCTAACATGCATTTGTATTTGCACACAGACATGCAGTACAATTAATGAATATATTTCAATCATCATATAAAATACAATAAATGATTGAAATTTTAAGTTATCACATTTTTAATGATATAAATACCTTATACTAAGTTTATGTAAAATACAGGCATGCAGTATAATTTATTAACATATATGTGTGTGCTCATAAAAATGTATGTGAACATTTTATCAAAATGAAAGTACTAAAAATATATTTTTCATTTAACTACACATGTATAACATGTGTATATGTAAAATGTAGATGATATGAATTAAAATTATGAATTAGATTCTCATTTATGGTCAGTAAAAGTTTTTTTCTCTCTTTTTAAAAAAAAAAAGTTCATAATAAAAGTTTTTTTTAAATAGGTTATTCTTACTTAATTAATTATAAATGCCTTTAATAATACTCCAGCAGGTTTTTATTTTTTAATATTTTTCAAAATAGAATCATCTATGAATCAATTATTGTTTTACTTTCTAAAATATAGATTTTTGTCTTTTTCAAGGAATTATTTAAAGCAACTCACCAGCTGCAATTTATATAACTACAATGCAGTATATTTATCTGTGGTTTTTTTTGCATATAGACAAAGCAGCATACATATAATCAGTTCTTGTGAAAGCTGATGGACTTTCTGAGTTCATCATCAGGACAGGTATGGTTCAGGTAATTGTTGGCTTGCAGAGATCTCCCTTCTTTCTGGGATTGGATAGATTTCAGGCAAGCAAACTGTTTTGTCCACATTAGAGCTATAAAACATTGGAAGTTGACCATTTTTGTCCATATGAATTTAAACTCAACCACCATGAACTAGCAGCCACCACTGAATTCATTGTCTTGCCTTTAATTATTTCTTCATTCTCATACTGTATAACTCTGAAAACCAACTATTCTCTAATCTTTTTATCAACCCTTTTTGTAGCTAGAGTAGAGAGAAATTTTTTTAATAAATCATAAATGTTAATGGTTCTTTCCAATTTTTTTTCCAATTCACTTTAATCCTTTTAAAAGCAACTTTGGAATTTTATCAAAGTATAATCTACAAGTTTTATTTAAAAAATATTTCTAAAATAGATATGGGGATTTTATATTTACCATAATATCTATTGTCATAAAACATGCTCACTTTAATTTTAAAATCAGAATTCAATAAAAATATTGATTAGGCCTTTTTAAATGTTTATTTCCTAATAAAAATTTTATTTCAAATTCAAAATTATTTCACTCTTCACTATTATTCCTGTGAAATGAAGAAAATATCTTCCAAAAAATTTCACTGTGTTTATTTCTACTTTTTCTTTCAACTTTATATATGTATGTGCACACATACTTCTATGTTGTTATAAGCCATGAAACCTATATGGTTACATTATATATATGTATATATATATATAAACACCATATAATAAAAATATTCTATAATACACTCTACAAAATTCATTATGTCTATATAAAATAAATAACTTAATACTAGCTTATGGCAGTTTACACTAGATGGAGTAAAATGCTGGAAGCCAGCTATAACTAATATTCACTTATAATTACTTTATATAAGCATATGAAACAAAAAGAATTTAAAATTGATTTGCTAGCATTCTGACAGATGTCTTTATTTTCACTTTAATATTAAACCATTATTAATAATTCAGAATATAATAAATTTGACCTTATTTGATAGATACATTTGTTTAGAAATTAAATAAATTTTAAAAATAATATTTGATTTTTGGAATTATTTTTAAAATTAGATTTTAATCAAAACAAAGCACAGTTTTATTATCAAATTTCATGTGAAGCAGATTCAATTTGCAAAGTGAATGAAATCTTCTTTGTTGGATATTTGTTTTAAAAATCTGAATGAATTATTTTTAATATCTATTAAAGCTATCAATTTATGCTTTAAAAGTTTAATTTTTTTGTAATTTTTATGACGTTGCTAAATGTAATTACAGACTGTTGTGTGATGACATTTTTAGATAGCTGTATTTTCCATGACCATAATCTCTATAGTAACACTATTCAAAAAAATATGTTTTTATATTTAAAAATAAAATATTTCTGTAAAAAAATAAATATGTAATAATATGTGTTTTTAATTTCCAATAATTATTACCCAATTATTATATAAAAATGAGCATAAACTTTACAAAAAATCAAGTTTTTAGACTTTTGCAATATTTTCTTGAAGTAAACCTACAAAGTTTGAGATTGCCAAAGATTTAGTCCTCCATTATCAGATACTTTGAAGACCTGTTTATTTGATTATCCTGACATCTTTTAATTTATTTTAAAATTAAAGTATTAGAAAAATATATAAATAAATTTTAAAACTGTAAAACAAAGTTCATGAAATTTCTCACTAGAGGGTGAAAAATGTAAATACAATTTCTTGATTTCCAGCTCTAGAAAGTTTAGTAGTTAAAAACACAATGGTAAAAAAGAGCACATAAAAGAAGTACTATGAAAATATTTTATATCCAGAATTAGCAAATAAAAATAAAGTTTGATTCATTATAAAACAAAAGCCATGAATATTTGTTGATATTTTGTTAAAAGCAGTGAAAAAAGATTATTTGTCCTTCTGTGCTCTATCTATTCTTGTACATATATTGGAACAAGACTGTTACATGGCACACAATAGCATAGTGTGTGTGCATAAATATATATTAAGTTAAAAGGAAAAGTAGAAATAAACACAGACAAATTTTTTTTAGATATTTTTTACATTTTCCTGGAATAAGTAAAAGATTAAATAATTATGAATTTAAAATATAATTTTATTATAAAATAAAACATTTTTTTTTTTTTTTTTTTATTATTATTTTTTTTTTTTTTTTTATTATTATTATTTTAAAATAAAAGAAAGAAAATTATTTTGATGGTTAAAAATTTATATTTTTTTTTTTTAAAAATCTTTATATATCACACCTTGATAAAATGTCAAACTTGTTTTGAAATGGATTAGGCAAATGAAAACAGTTTAATTAAAAACAATGTGTTTTTATCACTTGACTCAACCATTCTTATAGAGTTGATAAAGAGATTAGATCAGTCTGGTTTTTAGTAATTTGGCTTCTAGTTTTTAAAGTCTTGGCTAAAAATATTTTAATTGGTAGCTGTAGCAGGGAGTTGGCACAATTAGCAGAGTTATACTGAAAACTACCATGAGGATGTAAGAATGCAAAGAAGCAGATGCTCTAAATTTCAATGGTGGAGTTTGAATTCACATGGAAGAAAAGTCAACCTTTTTGTAATTCATAGCTACAAATGTGTTCTGATAAAACAACTAACTTGCCTGGAACAATCCTAGACAGAAGAAAACTGATTCAATGTCAATGTTTAACTGACTATGCCTTTTCCAATGCTAACTTACCTGGAATATATCTATTTTGATGATGACAATCACCAAAAACAAGTTCACCAAGAGAAATTTTTATCTTGCTGAAAGATTAGTTATATATATGTTGATGTATTTATATGCAGAGAAGGACCAATAAATGTACACAAAAAGTGAGTTTTTAAATAATTAATTTTTATAATTAATTTAAAATCATTATGATTAGTTAACTGCAACCTGATAGCATTATATATAATAACAACATTTTAAATGATTTCTTTGGTCTGAAGTGACATTTTAAAAGTTAGAGATGTATAAAATGATTTTATTTTTTGTTTATTAAAAAAAGGAGATATTTTAAAAGTGAAACACAAATAATTTTGCTTGGATTAAAATATCTAAGTATAAAGAATAGACAATTCTAAAAGTGTTATAATTAATTAACCTAATCTATAAAAGGCTGATTTTAGTTTTTTAAAAAATAAAAAAAAATAAAAGTTATGTTTAATAATTGATTAATATTATTTATATATACGCTCACATGCATGTTTGAATATTAATGTATTTTAACCAAAGAATTAGTTCTGAAAAATATAATATTATTGTGTCAAAATAAAATATGTAAATGCTAATGTGTCCATACTTTTCTATGCACACAACATATATGTTAAATCAGTATTAACTTAGTATGAGGTATTTATATCATTTAACTTAAAATTTTAATCATTTATTGTATTTATATGACAGTTGAAATATAAATCAATTGTACTACACACATCTGTCCCTTGAGTGTCACATAGACACATGAAAAATTTGATCGTTTTTATTATTATTGAATGTTAATTGAAATATATTCATTTAATAGTAAAACATGCATCTGTATGCTTATATAGAACATATGTGTAAATCATAATGTAATAACTTGAATTTTGTATATATTATTCATGCAAATCATAATATGATAATTTGAATTTTATATATTACTCAAAATCAGAAGATGTAATTGATATGGGTATAGCTTTATTCTAAAGACTTTAATTTCATTTATTTTTTATATTGTTGTTAATAAACTTGAATTCAATTGTTAAAATTGTATTGCACCATTATCTCTTGGTCATAGTACAGGACTAGACCTTATGTTCTCTGATATAGATTCATGCATAGTTGTCTGACATATAAAAGGGGATAAAAATTTGTGATTATGGACATCCAGTGATAATCAGTCATCATCCTGGTTGGTGCATAAGATTATATTCTTTAACCTTTGTGAGGCTTCTTGCAATTTTTTTCATTTTTTGACCAATTTGCCCCCTGGTGAATTTTTTCATAAGTATTATATGTTAAAATGCATGTACAATGGTATATTTTATTATATATGATTTTTGCTGAAAATTTTGTGCTAGAACATGGGAAATTCAAAATTTCCACTCTTACAATAAATGTAAGCCCCACCCTGATATGTTCAGTCATTATCTGTTGCTATGGCTGTGAAATGTTCAGGGCTTTATGACATTGTTTAAAGAAAATAGTTCCAATGACCAAAAACACATTCATTTACGAATTTATTACTGTTTTAGATATTTTTTACAATAATATACACTATATTTATTAGATATCAAAAAATATAAATTATTAATAACTTATTTTGACTTGAAATACTTTATTTTCAAAAATATGTTAAGTTATGACCTGAAGCAATTTACAAGATCAGCTCTATGTAAACAATCTACTTATACTTATGAGTATGAAAATATCACAATTTTGCAATAAATATTCAAATATTTTAAACTTTTAAAACGTAATTAGTTAGATATAAGAGAAATAAATAAATATTTGTTTCAATTTTTAAAAATAATAAGAATTAAAAAATATTTTGTTTTTATAAACTGAAAATAATCTTTTTAGAAACGATGATATGTACACTCTTTGTTTTGATTACAATCTCATTTTTTAATATTTATAGAAACAAAATGTGAACATTTAAAATTTATTTCAAGTAATAAACAAAAATATCTATCAAATCAAATAAAATTTATTATTTTCAGATAAGTAATAATCATTTAATCATATATTTTATGTTGATTTGTGAGAGAAAGAAAAATGTCAAAAAATGCTGAAAAGTGAAAGTCTGCAGCTGCATGGTGGAAGCGTTAATGCAATATATTTTATTTTAGTCATCTTTATTAAAATCTAAATTTATAGTTGGCCAGTACACTAATGGTACTAAGCAACAGGAGCACTGATGGTGATCTGCATGTTCTAATATCCCAAAATTATTGTTTTTGATTATTATATATTCTGATGGATGAGCACTTAGTTGTTGCATTCAAATTATATTTAAATAAATGCCACAAACTGGCAAAGGCTTAATAGTTAGCATGATCTTCAGTAGACCTATTTCAAATCCAGTCACAAGATTGGCTATTGATTTATTTTTGATTGCTAATCATTTATGATGATAAATGGTTATTTCTTTGGGGTATTACTTATACACTTATTAATAATGCTGGTTGATGTATGTTAATGATACTTCTACTTAACTAGCTGATCTCTGGGAGATTTCATGATATTGTGCTCTTTTAATATATAACATTACTTATATATTTTTGTGGTATAAAACATTACTTTAACATCATTATAAATATTTTTAATATACCTTACTTTAATATCATTCTTTAACATTACTTTATAAATTATACTTAAATAGTAAAAATAACTTAAATATTAAATTTTAAAATTTTATTTATTTGATGATTTTGCCATTACCCCAGAGACAACCACCCCAGATTCCCCAACCCGTTATAATATATATACACACACATATGACATAGTACTTACTTGATCTACTTTCATGTCATAACTTGAAGTTTAAATCTGGATGAGATAAATATAATATTTATGAGATTGTAAATAGGCTTAGAAAAGTTCTTCCTGACAGTCAGATTCTAACCTATTATTGCCATTTAATTATTATCCAGTGAAATGATATCTAACTATTGTGAGCTAAAGTAAAAAATAAAATGAAAAAAAAACACATTTAAACTCATTATTTTGTACTTGGAAACCTGGTAAGTAATATTTTCTTATTGTCTATTTTTGTGTGAACAAGACGAGGATACTAATGAGATCTTTGACCTATAGTAAGTTATTTAAAGATTGTTTTTTAATATAATCCTTTTATAGAGTATAAACTTTTTTACATAAATAATAAATTACAGTTACTGTAATTAGAAGCAAAAGTGAATTGAAATTTAATTGCATAACTAAAACAAAGGTAAATATTTTTTATTATTGAAAAAATTTCTTCATATATACATAGAATGCATAATCAGACAATTTTTCATTTCACTATAAGTACTTTAATAAAAAAATTTATGATAAAATGAAAAGTTATAAGTATATTAAAAATATTACACGTGAAAAAAAAATTGAACCAATTATCCCATGTATTGATTAATAATAGATACATAAATCTTTATTTAAAGTTTGAATTATATCTGAGCTAAAACGATATGATAATGTTAAGCCTAATGAATGATCACAAATAGTTATTAGGGCATTTATCTGGAAGAATGTTGATATAGCTATAAGTACTATAACTTGATTCCTCAGGATCTAAAAGTATATTTGCCGATTAAACAAATTATTAAAAGTATTACAATTGCATGCATATTAAATTACAGAGAGAGAGAAAAGAAAGAAAGCGATTATAGAGAGAGAAAAGAAAGAAAGCGATTATAGAGAGAGAAAAAAAAAGAGAATACTAACAATTTTATAGAATTATTAATGTTCATTACAGAATGGTCCTCAGCGACTCACAAACAAGTCTTTTAACACCCCCCCCCAACCACAAAAAATAATAGAAAGATATAATAATAATACACTAGAACAAATATATGTATCTTTATTTTTTTTTTATTTTTTTCAATTTAAATTTTTTTTTATTTAAATTTTTAGTTACACACCAGGTTTCCCCTGTTTTACCACCATTTCACACCAGTCCACTGTTACCCATATCTTGAGAGTATTTTTCTCCCTCTTCTTCAGTGTTTCTGACCAGTGACTACTCATATTGAACCTTCCTTAGATTTTGATATTGAATTTAGTACTCTAACCAACTGACCATCCTCCAACAACAGTATGTTAATTTCAATACTTATCTATATTCCTCTGATTTCTCCACTTTTTCCTCAGACAATTATTATTTCCATACATTTAGCACACTGTTTTAATTTTTCCATTTACCTCTTTATTTTCTTCTTTACCTTTTCTTCTTTATCCAATTTTTTTTCCACAAATTTTTAAAATTTTATAAAGTTTATTGCATAAAGTTTTAATTACAGCAAGTATAACAATTATTCTGAAATCTTAGAAATACAACAATAGTTTTGCCTTTTCTCACTCAACATTTTCGAAACATTTTAAAAAACAAATTGACTACAATTTCTCACTTTTTTAAAGTTGCAATTATTAAGTTTTGAATTGACTGCAAATTATGTTCACTTCTATTAATAAATTATCATAAAAATATCTTGAATAAATTTAAATAAGAAAATAATGTAAAAATAAATAACACTCATTAAAAAAAAGTTTTCGTATAAAAACTTTATAATATTATTTATTTTATTGCATTCTTTTTTTGTTTATAATTTTATTTAAAATTTGATTTAAGTTGATCTTGCATATTTTTAGTATTAACTATGTATATATATAAAAATGCGAAGCGTGTGCTATATATATATATATAATGCATGCATATATATAAAATTCCTAGAACAAAAGTTTAAAAAAACAGATGACATTATTATTTCAAAAGTGCTAAGGAAAATTATTCCCATGTCATATTTTTTAAAAAAATATATAGATAAAGACTTAATCAAGTAATACAATTTATGTATAAAAATTTAACTCATTTTATGAACTGCAGTTCTAATAAAATTAAAGTAAGCTAAGGCATGAAATAGTACTGAAAAAACTATTATAAATTTAAGAACACTTTACTAGAAAAAAAATTATTCAAGAATTGCTTGAATTTAGTAAGTCAAAATAAGCAATCAGTTCCAATAAAATTATAACAATAAAAATAGAGGACAATTACATTCAAACTACAACTTCTTTGAAAATTATTTAGCATTACTTTGTTGAAATCTATAAAAAAGATAGTAAAAAATTTACCATCAAAACTTTTAAAAAACTAACCTTATAAAATGTAAAAAAATATTCTTAAACTAGTAAAAATAAATTACAAATTACTACTAGCTTATTTATTAAAAAAAGAGATTTAAGCAGCATAAAAGTTAAGTAAACAAGAATACAACAAAAGATTACAAATGAGCATGGTTAGCTGTCTTATAAGTGTCCCATTGATTTGGACAACCACATATAATAAATAACTCATAAACCAAGTGATTTTTTCCACTCATACACTAAATATTTGGAGCAATCTAAATAAATTGCATAAATGTTATATTTAAGCAGCTAAAATATATAACTAACAAATAAATATATTGATACATAAATGTCTCTATAGTAATTCAAAACTTATATCTATTCAGAATTCTTAAAATTTTTAAGTCACCAGTGAATCCACAGATGAATATATTTTGCTTGGCAAAGAAAATAAATTCAATAAATAATGACATACTTGAGGATAGATTATATATAGGATGTACAATCAATTATCTTAATTGTAAAATAAATTATGTAATAAAATACTTTTATAATGATTGATGTAATAGGCATATCAAATAACTTAAGTTAATAATAATAATGTAAATTTATTGAAATAAGCATTCACTTATTAAGGTGAATAAAATAAAGACTATATAATTCTACTTCAACAACTGCAATCTAATATTTCATCATATATTTTATAATTTACTTCCCATCCTTTTTTCTTTTTTTAATATTGCAATTTATGATATACATTTAAATTATAAAGCATAAAGCATAAAAGGGTTAAAATAAATTCTTTAAACAAAGTAATAAAAAATTTAATATTTGTTACTTTTTTAAATATATATATATATATTTCTCATATTGTTTAAATAATGAATGCCAAATAAGTTATACTAATGAAAATTATTAATAAAAAAATCTTTAATTAATGTTTATCATTAAAATGATCATTATGCCTTTTTTTAAAATAAAACTTATTTGATAGTGTTGATATAAAAGAATGTTTTATGGTATCTGTTACCACAATTTTGCCTGTATATGACTTCAATTAATATTTCATTATTTGATCATATTTCCTTTGATATCTTTTTGCTATCAAAAACACAACATAGGAATCTATAAGCAATTTGAATGATTAAATGATGTTATAATTTCTATTGGCGTTCCAATCCAAGTTATTTTAGCTGTATGGAAATGAGAATAACATTTGTGATATCCATTTTGTTTCAATCATGAAAATACCAAATGAAGAAAGACCCCATGCCCTCTTGCCCTAAGATGTCTTATTCACAGTACATATTTCATTGATACCTGAATATATTTATAAAAAAGTATGGTAAAATAAACACAATTTTTTAAACAAAAAAAGTCTGTGTCTTCTTTCAAAAATCATTTTTGTAGCTACTGCAATACAAAATGTAGTCATTTCCTTTTTTTAAACACTGGCTTGTGATCATGTGATCCTCTCTCTTCTAATTCTAATAAGGCATTATTATCATTTACCAACAATTTAAACAAAAATATTTCATTTTAAAATTTAATAAATAAATTATTTACTTATTTCAGATTTATTCAAAACAATAAATATTTTTATTAAATAGTTGACCTTTAATTGTTTTCTTTATTTAGCTATTTATACAATACAAGAAAACTATAAATGGCAACATGTGTACATCACAATATATACATATGTCTTTAAAATAGCTCACTTCTCAAAAAATGGAAAAGAAAACACTGCAACATCAGTAGACTTGGCTAAAGTGTTGGATTTTTTATTCTTCCATGATTTGCATAAAATAAAGATAATTAAAAAATCATACAAGTAGATCATTAGGCATATATGTGTATAAATAGGAGAAAAAAGAAGAAAGACAGATGTATAGAAAAGAATTACTAAAATGCCAACGATAATTGGGAAGGTTTTCTTTTTAGATCCTTTATCTACACATTTCATGCTTTTTTAGTTTGTAGCAGTTTCAGAAACATAAATAATTTTAGCACATTTTTAAAAGAATTTCTTTTATAATTTTTCTTTACTAAATATCTTCCACTTTCAGTTTAGAGCTTTTTTCTTTCAAAACTAAATTGATATATTTTTATTTTATCACATAAAATATTATTTTTATAATTAATAAAATTGGTACCATCACTAATTGTGTATTTCGGTGCAGCTTTAATCAAATTTTAATATTCAAATACACATAAAAGTAAAGTATAATGAATACAAATACTGGTGCTAATGCCACAAAACTGGTAATAAGTATATGAAATTACTTTCTTGTGCTTTTATGTGATACTTATGTATTTATCGAGTAACTAGTTTTTTTTTTTTTTTTATAAAAAAGAAAAACTATAATTAGTTAAGAGTTACCTGATTAAAAAAAAAGAACTTTTCTGTCAAAAATTGACTATACTTTTAAAAAAAAACAGTAAAAGAAAAATCTGTAATAAAGTTTAATAGTTTATTCAAATTATATTTTATATATTACACATGCATATGTAAATTTTATGTATTCTTAATATTAACCAAGGAATTAATTGTGGAAAGTACATTTTGAATAACTTTTTTTGACAGGATGAAATATGTAAACATCAATGTGTGCATATACATGCAAAGCATATATGTTAAATCAAGAAATAATTATGGATTATAAAATTAATAATTTTATTTGAACAAAAATAAAATATATGATGTAGACATCTGTGTGTATCTGCAATTCAATACACATACATGTATGTTAAGTACGTTATTGAAATATGATAGAAAATGAATTTCATTTATATGTTATTTATCAATTGTACTGCACTCTCTGCACGTATTTATATATCAGTACATGTTAGATAGATACATTTAGATAAAAAGTGATGTTGTTTATTATTTTGACAAAATTGAATGTGTTAATAGATCAATATAATGCATATCTGTGTGGATATATATATATATATATATATATATCCACATATGCATTATATTGATCTATATATACACATAAACCTATTAGTACATATAAACCCATAGAATAAACCTATTAGTACATATAAACCCATAGATTTTATATCATTTAAAAGTGACAACTAAAAATGTTTATTTTGTAACAAGTCAATTGTATTGCAAACATCAATGTGTCAGATAGACACTTATATGTAAATTTTTAATCATTTATTTTATTAATAAATGATAATTCAAACAGGTTCAGCCACATATCTGTGTGCTGATTGTGTTATCAATAAACCAAATGGAATATGTAAATCAATGTAATTACTTGAATTTTGTAAGTCATATAAATGTAAACCACCATATAGTAACTTAAATTTCATATGTTAATAATGTAAATCATAATGTAATAACTTCAACTGTGTCTAGTAATTTTGTTAAGCACAACAGTGGTAATTTTTTTTTATTATATGTTAATCAAAATCAGAAGACTTCTAATTGTAGAGCCATATTCAAAAGAGCTTAATATCACTTTTTATTGTTAATAAACTTGTATTTAATTTTTAAAAATTATATTGCATCATTTTTTGGTCACTGTAACAGTTTTAGAGCTTGGGTTCTGATATAGATTTGTGTATAACAGCTGATATATAAATGGGGTTGTATTTAATGCTCAAGGAGCATCCAGTGATGATTAATCATCATCATCCTAGTTGGTGCATAAGATTATATTCTTTAAAGCTCCTGCATTACATTTTATTTAGTTTAGTTTATTAAAATTTAAGTTTATAGTTAGTCAGTATATCAATGGTACTAAGTGGCCAAAGCATTGATGATGGTCAGCATGTTGTAATATACCAGCATTATTGTTATTGATAATTATGTATTCTGATGGATGAGCACTAAGATGG
Organism: Epiperipatus broadwayi; assembly: GCA_028023455.1. NCBI lineage: Eukaryota > Metazoa > Onychophora > Udeonychophora > Euonychophora > Peripatidae > Epiperipatus > Epiperipatus broadwayi. Next base: position 1,728,299 of record JAQFVV010000142.1, on the reverse strand, counting down.
TGCATCCAAATTAGGGTTTAAATAATTGCCCTAAGCTTGCAATGGCTCAATAGCTAGCCTGGTCTACAGAAGACCCATTTCAAATCCAGTCACCAGATTACTTGTTGATGTAGTGTAATGATGTACATTGATTTTGGTCATTCATAATGATGAATGGTTTATTTTGAGTATTACTTACTTTTACTTATATTTATTGATAATGTGGCTTGATATATAGTTAATCATAGTTGCTCTAAGGTGTTAACTGCTCTCTGGCTGGCTGATCTCAGTGACATCTTATGATCTCATGCTCTTCTTTAATTGTTAAACATTACTTTAACATTATTTGAAATATCTTGAATTTGGTAGTGATGATGGTTTTTCATCACTTCAGTTTCACCATTTTGTTACCCCATTCCATTACAATATATATATATATATATATATATATATATATGTAATGTATGGGAAATCATATATATATATATATATATATATATATATATATATATATATATCAATGATTTCTCATTATATATATCAGTAAGAAAATCAAGTCATACATCAAGTGACTTAATTTATTAAACTTGTACTACAAATATAATACAATGAGCATGCTAAGAGCTCTAAACAAGTTTTCATGATAAATGCCAGAAGGAAAAGTAATTAAAATGTTTATCTAGAATTATCCCTATCACCAAATGATTTTCAAACTGATGGCTCTTCTCATTGAGGCACTAGATTATTCAGACATTAGAACCAAAATACCAACTCAAGCACATCATTTATTTAATACTTAACTATTAAGTAGAAAATCTGAGATTTTCAGGCATCTATGTCTTTAAATCCAGCTATTCATCTTAAATAGTCATATGGGACTGAACTAAATTTAAATACACCATATATTAATAGCTTTAGCAATATAACATCATCAAAGACTCAAAAGCAAAACTGTAATAGTAAGAAAATCAAGTCATACATCACATGAATTAACTTATTAAGTTTGTACCAAGTCATACATCACGTGACTTAACTTATTAAACATGTACTATGAATGCAGTATAATGAACATGCTAATAGCTCTAAACAAGCTTTTCTGATAAATGCCAGAAGAGAAAGCAATTAAAATCTTTATTTAAAATTATCCCTTTTCCCAAACTGTTTTTGAGCTAATGGTTCTCAGTGAGGTGCTAGGATATTCAGATATGAGATCTAAAATACCAACTCAAGTGCAGCATTTATCTAATACTTAACGAAAAAGACTTAGTAATCTTATATTTTTAAAACTATTAATATATAATGTACATGAATTTAGTTCAGTCCCATATGTCTATTTAAAATAAAGAGCTAGATTTGAAGACATATAGATGTCTGAAAATTTCTGATTTTCTACTTAATAGTTAAGTAATAGATAAATGCTGCACTTGAGTTGGTATTTTGTAATGTGTGGCTGAATATTCTAGTATCTCATTGAGAAGAGCCATCATCTCAAAACTGGTTTGGGGATAGGATAATTCTAAATAGAGATTTTAATTGCTTTCTCTTCTGGCATTTTAAAAAGCTTGTTTGGAGCTATTAGCATGCTAATCTGTTTATTCAGTATATCTATCTATCTATCTATCTATCTATCTATCTATCTATCTATCTATCTATCTATCTATCTATCTACCTACCTACCTACCTACCTACCTACCTACCTACCTACCTACCTACCTACCTACCTACCTACCTACCTACCTACCTACCTACCTACCTACCTACCTACCTACCTACCTACCTACCTACCTACCTACCTACCTACCTACCTACCTACCTACCTACCTACCTACCTACCTACCTACCTACCTACCTACCTACCTATCTATCTATCTATCTATCTATCTATCTATCTATCTATCTATCTATCTATCTATCTATCTATCTATCTATCTATCTATCTATCTATCTATACGTACACAATGCATTCTTGTTTGAAGTATTTGAATATTATATAGTTATTAGTTAGATTGTAAAATTAATAATCATAATTTTACCATTTTTGCTTTATTATGTTTTAATAGTCTTTAATATTTCAAGGTAGATCTTTTTTATGGATTTGATATATCCAATAATTTATTTGATTTATTAAATTATATCAAAATGTCATAAAAATCAAAAATAAAGTTAGAATCTCTATATAACTTTGTTCAAAACTTATTTTGTTGAAATAGCTCAGACTTGCCTCTATGTGTAATAATATTTTTTTTTATTATAAAACGGCTGTACAATATGAATAACCCCATGGATAACAAGGTGTTTTCAAAATTTTCCATAAATTGTATCAATTAATTGTCTCAAATACCTTTGGCAAATTGAGTAAAGCAATATATGGTCACACTTATGTGTATAAGAGTTTTGTGCTTTTTCTCAGCAATAAATCCCATATCTATCATGATTTTTTATCCTCTAAAATTACATTAAGTTAAGAGAAAATACTAATATTAATGGTAAAAAGCAACTGTAGTTGATAACACAATATTTTATGTAATGATGTGCTGTTTTTATTACATTTTTATAAACTGCGACAATAGAAATATCACCTTCAAGGATTTTTATAATTCTAAAAGATTATGCTATCTCAATATTTTGAAATAAAGTTTTTTTTTAGTATAAAAGTTAATAATCTTACTGTATATATAAACAAAGTAGTTTTGGGATTAAACTGTGTATTATTTTTGCTTACTACCCAACATTTTGACAAAGTAGCATCCACCATCATTATGGTTAACTTTTCAAAGGTGCATGCTATTTCATCAAAATATTGGATAGTAAGCAAAAATAACACATGTTTTAACACAAAAACTACTTTGTTTCCATCATACAACCATGAAAACATTAAATACTCTCTCTCTCTCTCTCTCTCTCTCTCTCTATATATATATATATATATATATATATATATATATATATATATATATATATAAAATGAACATACTAATGGCTCTAGACAAACATTTTTAATAAATGCCACAAGAGAAAGCATTTAAAATCTCTATCTAAAATTATTCCTGTCCCCAAACCAGTTTTGAGCTAATGGCTCTTGTCAGTGAGGTAGTAGGACATTCACAAACTAGATCCAAAATACAAACTCCAAAACAGCATTTATTAAATACTTAATTACTAAATAGAAAATGTGAAATTTTCAGACATGTATATGTCTTCAAATCCAGCTATCTAACTTAATAGCCATATGGAACTGAAACAAACTCAGATACACTACATATTGATAGCCTTAGCAATATAACATCTCCAAAGCCTTAAAAGCCAAACTATAATAGTAAGGAAACCATGTCATACAAATATAATACAATGAGCATACTAATAGCTCAAAACAAGATTTTTCAATAAATTCTACAAGAGAAGCATTTAAAATCTCTATCTAAAATTATCCCTATTTCCAAATGGGTTTCAAGTTAATAACTTTCATTAGTGTGGTGCTAGGACATTCAGACATTAGATCCAAAATACAAACTCCAGCTCAGTATTTGTTGAATATTTAACTATTAAGTAAAAAATCAGAAATTTTCAGACTCTATTTATCTTCAAATCCAACTAGCTAACATAAATAGTCAAATGGTACTGAATCAAATTCAGATACACTATATATTAATAGCCTTAGCAATATAACACTCCCACAGCTTTCTCTTGTGGCCTGTATTGAGAAAGCTTGTTTAGAGCTATTAGCATATTCATTATTTGTAAATAGAAGTTAATTGTCACATGATGTATGACTTCATTTCCTTACTGTTATAGTTTGGCTTTTAAGGCTTTGGGGATGTTATATTGGTAAGGCTACTAATATATGTTGTATTTGAATTTGGCTCAGCCCCATATGGCTATTTAAGTTAGATAGCTGGATTTGAAGATATATGGATGTCAGAAAATTTCATACTTTTTACTCAATAGTTAAGTATTTGATAAATGCTGGATTGGAGTTTGTATTTTGGATATAGTCACTGAATGTCCTCACACCTTACTGATGAGGGCCATTAGCTAAAAAATGGTTTGGGATTAGGTATAATTCTAGATAGAGATTTTAAATGCTTTCTCTAGTGGCATTTATCAAAAAAGCTTGTTTAGAGCTATTAATATGATCATTATATCACATTTGTAAATACAAGCTAATTAAGTCTTGTGATATACATAAATAAATAAAAT